>JADGIL010023612.1:0-10432 GCA_020352625.1 Cactoblastis cactorum | reverse complement strand
GAATCCATTAATATATAATCTAAGTGCCCGGCAGTGGTGACTCACTTCCTGTTTTTAATAAAAAAAAATTGATGATCACAATTTCGCAACTGTACGTAAAAATATAATCACAAACATAAAACTTGTAGTGATTACCTAAGATGACTCCCAAAAAAGTATCAAAAAATATACTAAAGTAAAAATAATCTACACACTGAATCAACTTCAGGCCGATGCGCGCCGCGGTGTTGTATATATCTAAAGTACTCTGTGGGTGTTGTGCCGGTCACCGTGCTGATGTCATAGATAAATACCTAATAAAGTACTAGTAAACCCGTATATACTTCAATGAGTAAACCTGATCAGTGTTGCCGCTGACCATATATTAAATTGCCGTACACCAAGGGTGAAAATTGCCGTATTTCAATAAAAAATGTATGTTTCATGCCCGAATGTTTTATTTTTAGGTTAACTGACCACCAAACGACCATTTTTTAAGATGTACATATATTGCTTGTTTAATGTTCAATAATTTTCTTTTTAGAGCCGAATTGCCGTAAGTATGGCAACACACCCTGATTGTGTGGAATACCTACATATATTGCCAAGGACTGTAAATAATTGGTATTTTTAATACCTTGTTGATTTAAATATTGTATCGTAGATTATCGTATCCTAATTGATTAAAAGTTTACATTGATATAAAACTTAATAAATTATATTTCAAAACAGGAACAAACTTTTTTATTCGTTTTCTATGTTTATAAACTTTAACTCACCTTTTAGCTCGGACCAAGAATTTTACGGTCCTATTGGTCTGTTTGGACTATTAACTTTTCATTAGGCTGACATTCTTGTAAATGACACTGTCGCGAGGCATTGACGAAATAAAGTGAAAAATGTATTATTATTTTTTTAATTTCTTCTCATTATGTTTCTCTTTTACATAATCACGGGCTTGGTAACCCGGCCTTTTGAGAGGCTTGCATGGGGGCACAGGTCCAACACGAAGAGGCCACAACACATAGGGTTTTGTTGTAATGGAGTTCTCCCGCCAAAACCGGCTCGCGGCTACATCAATGATGATGTGAGCTGGTCCCGACAGGAGGGGAAACTATTGAAATATGGGCTATGGAATGATATTTTGATGGGCACTATGGGCAGGGACTGGGCTATTGAAAAGGAATTAACAAAACACGACATATGTAGTTTTAATTTTCAACAACAACCAAGTTTAAAAGCAGATTACATATTGCAGACCTATCTCAATTTCTTTTACAATGTCCTAATAAAAAAATCGCTTAAGATATTTTGATAGGTTAATTTGTTAATATAATACAAAATCAAATCTACATGAAAAGTTTGAAATTAACCTCAGCGGTACAGGCGGTGATTGACGAGAAAAAAAGCCATCGAAAATTTCACAAATCCATACAATAAACCACGTAAGTATGTAACAATCCAACTAACCGTTCCGAGAAATAAGCGGAAATAGTTGATCGATACTAATTTAACAAACTGATTACTGTAGCGTCGCCTAAAGGAAAAACATCATAACACATCTAAGAAACATCACCAATAAATCACAAATTTATTAAGTACAGTAATTGCAATTATCCTTTGCGCATTAACAAACCTCTCACCCTAAACGCATATACATAGGTTTTAGGTTTGATAATTGCCAAAAAAATATTATTTCCTTTAAAGTGTTACATGTTATTACAATTTTACAGAAAAATACGAGAAATAACGATAACTGGGTCGTCACACAACATACAATATACTATATACATATATATAAAAACCAAATATATATATGTATATAAACATAACCAAATACCAGAAGTACAATTTATTGAAGCGCCATTTTGGATAAGATTTGTATATCTATAACTTTGAATATATAATCAAAGATCTATAATCGTACAATGTGCTCATTATAATATCTCACTAACACCGTTTTATAAAAATATCCTTATGTATTTGTAAAATCATGAAAATAGTGAACATTTTTAAAATTAGAAATTGAATTGAAATTGAATTGAAAACAGTAAAACACTAATTTCAATCATCGATAGTGTTTTGCAAATCTTGATTGATAAAAAATTTCAATTGTTGATCATCTATCCCTACCAAGAGACCTAAAATCTTATCTTGATCTTTATTCGGTAAAATAAACCTATATTCTTTAAATAATTTGTCAGCCAAAATTCTGGACGTATTGTCTTGGTCTTCCAATATTCCCCTTATTAGAGCCACCACGAGCATAAATTTGCTCTTATGTACACTGAAAACTGATATATAATCTTTCAGGACTTTAAAGTAAATTTCCACAAACGACTCGAAGTAATTTGCCTTCAATTGTACTAACTCGTGAGCTATATACTTCCCAAATATGACGCCTACTATTTTAACTCCAGTTTCTTTCCTCTCTTCTTCATTAGAGAATATATCTGGATTCTGTTTCACACTTTGCCTTATCGCTTTAAAATACAACATAATTATGTGCATAGTAACGAAAACATGAACGTTTTTTACCATTGACAACGTTTCTTTAAGCCATTCCACTATATGTTGCATCACGGGTAAACACGATACATATGACGTATCCATAAAAACTGATGTATATTTTAAACTAAACATGAAGTTTTTCCAGTAATTAAAACCTTACACTGTGAAATTGCGTCGTTACTTTTGCAAAGTAATGTTTTCATTTGGCTCAAAAATGGTTTACCTACAACCTCCATTCTTTGATGTTGTACTTCTTCACTCTTGCAAAGTAATAAATATTTTGCAATCATTCTCAATATTAAATACGCTCGTACGTTATCATCACGTTTGTCTTGTTGAATCATTCCAAAGGTCAGTTCATTATTCAAGAATGGTATTATTACATCAATGAAAAATTCATCATCTGCTTTTGGTAAATAATCTTCCATCACGTAAAGTAGTCGCAACTCTTTGTCTTTTGAAAATTTGTGCACCACTCTATACATAACTGCGCCATAATCAGCTCTTAGACTTTTAGGCACGTTCTCAATATCCACAAGTCTTTCGCGTAGATGCAAATATTTTGGATGTGATAAATCACTATTTTTTAATATTTCTTTGCCAATTTTCCAGAGTTCTGGATTGTACGCTTCCTGTCGTCTCTTCAAATGACTGAAGACAATCTTAATTGCCACAGTAGGCCTCGAGTGCGAAATTATTGTTAAAATTTCTGCTTCTTTACCTATTCTCTCTGCTAACAAAAATGCAAGTTTGAAAATAGTGAAGCACGTGGCCAATTCAACAATCTCGTCATATGATCTTCAACTTTTTGAGTGCTGCAATTAGATATTTGATTCGCCACTGCTTTTAAACCACTGGCACGCCATCCCAAGGCAAGCAAATCTAATTTCGGTCGAGTTAAGTGACCGTAAGTTCTCAAAGCAACAGCCAAACGCTTCTGTTCGACAGTTTTATCTGTAACACTATCGACTTCTTGTAATTTAGTGGAAAGTGTGGATCCAGCAAGTATAGCGAAAGAACGGACGAGATCTGCTCGAGGATTTTTTGCCATTTCTGTTTCGATTTTACTTAAAATTAATTCAGTGATACCTTTCTTCTCAAAGAAATATACAGCTGATTTTCGAAGAAATTGGTCATGGTTAATTTTATCACTTAATAGTCTTTCTAATTCATTGGTTTCCATGAGTATACGAGTATCATGGCGCAGATCATTCAAATACTCGTCATAGTACGGCCAGGATAAAAAAGGTTCAGGTGCCTTTCTAGTCATTTCATTAAATGTGTCTTTAAAGTTATGAAACCTGTGTTTGTTGAAAAGTTTATCTGAAAGGGTTCCTTCGCTTTGATATCTTTCAGGACTTCTATCAATATACTTTTCAGGACTACTTCTTACAGCTTCCACCGAACCATTGTCATCATAATCAGAATAGATATGGCTTACATATACTTGATCATCAAAAATATGTTCCTTATAGGTAAAGGGCGATGACGGGGGTGAGTAAGGCCAGTATTTCACCTTCTCTCCGATACATTTATCAACAAATACCATTTGCTTAAAGGATTCTCTTTCGTCTCGAGGAAGTCGTTTGATAAACGGTTCAACGGTTTTATAGTCAAATTGTGGAAAGACGTATTCTGCTCTGGCAAGCCTTAAAACAATTTCTTTAATTTCATCACTACTCAAACATTTAGCTAATGTTGGAGTATGAAGGAGCCAAGCTGCATATAATTCTGGTTTTTTAATGTATCGATCCTTGTGTTTCTTCATGATAGCCCGAGTAGTCTTGGAGTTAAAAGAGTCGCAAAAACCTGTATAATATTTTTCAGCAATGTCTAAAAGTATATCAGAATTGGTATTGATGAGCTTTGTGATATTTTCATAATATTTATCTTCCTCATATTGAGGATATTTTAACTTGGGATAGTATTCATAAAAGAAAATGCAGACAGCACGTGGGCACTTCTCAGACAATAATTTCAAGCGTTTTGGCGTAATTTTATTTACCACTCTGTGTATTGTATCAGATATCACGTCTTCAGGACAATTCCATAGAAATTTTAAGGCTACATCGAAATTTTTCTCTGAATAATATTGAAAAAACTCGAGGCACCTGCTAGGATCCTTCAAATGAACATGCAACCAGTTGTTCATTTTGTTCACAGCTGTTGCAGTCATCTCTGGATATAGAACATTATCTAAATATATAGGATTTATAATATTTTGATAGTTTGGGTTTAAAAGCCAGGAGCATTTCAGAGCTCTGCTGACATAGAGCATTTCTTCATCTTTAAGATTCGAGAGGATGTACTCTGTATGACGAAGTTTAGACGCCAGATCTATCTTGAACAAGCGGTCGACCATAGAAAATTCAAGGGCATCTTGTATGAACTGAAAAGACACCTTCTTTTGGTAGGCATCATTTACCAAAGAGTTCAACTGTCGATGTCGCTCACCTAGGGTGTTCCCGACGAGTGTGATTGGTATGTAGGACTCCATCTGAAATCAACCAAAATTAAGGTTATCGAAGTTATGTCTATATTTCAAGGCCGCAAGCGAAAATGCGTCACGAGCCAATTTAGTTGGAATTATTTATCTCATACATATCATCATTAGCAAAAAGTTACATAATGCAGGTCCAAAAATGTAGTAAATGAAGTCAAGTGTTAAAATGAGGTACAAACTGGCCTTAATAATGAAAATTGTTAATTATAACAACATAACACGCAAAATAAAGATGAAACACGGACTATCAAAAAACAAACTATGAATAATTTTTTAAATTCTATTGCATGTTCACCTTTAAGATTTTTCTTCATTTTGCACAATATTGGAAATATGATCCGTAGTGAGCTATAACAATAATTACGGAACTTACAATCAGTTTCAGTTTCAACAGAAAATTCAGTTTCTAATGATGAATAATTAGTACTTATACTGACAATAGATTCACTCAGTAATCAAAAATTGTATGTACACAAAAAAAAAGTTTTTTTATTTTAAACAAATTATTCCATCTAATCTTGATTACACTTACTATGTTTTTTATAACATTATATTTTAATGACAAGACATCAATTAAATAGTTAGTCGATGAAGATTTCTTCCGTGTCCTTTTTCAGGAAGAATTTTAATTGTTTATCTTCAATTGATTCAAAAATATCCATTTTAAAATCCTTGAGGTTTCTTTTGTAATTTATATATACTTTTTCTGCTATAAAATGTGCAGTGCCGTCTTGCTCTTTTAATATCCCCCTTATTAAAGCTGATACAAACGTCCAAAAGCTTTTACCAATATGAAAACAAGATGATAAATACTCTATTAGTACTTTCACGTATATTTCCGCAATAGACTCGAAATATTGGGTTTTCAGTTGAATTATTTCATATGCTATATAATGTCCAAATATTACGCCAACTATTTCTACTCCGATTTTGTTTCTATCTTCTTTGTTAGAATAAATTTCTGGATTATTTTTCACACTTTGCCTTATAGCCTTGAAATACAACATAATGAGATGCATACCGACGTAAATATCAAAATGTTCCACGATAGATACAACTTCTTTTAGCCACTCAACAATAAATTGCATCACAGGTAAACATGAAACGTACGATACATCCATAAACACATCTGTACATTTCAAATTAAACATGAAGTTTTTCCAACAATTTAAATATAAATTTCGTGAACACACGTCGCCTGTTTCACCTAACTTTATCTTCATGAGACTCAAAAATGGTTTAACTACAGTCTCAATTCGTTGCTTTTGGTCCTCTTCACTTTTACATAGCATCGAATACTTCGCGATCATTCGTAAAACCAAACATGCATGATCATTACGCCAGTATTCAGATTTCCAAGTTCCTTCGTTGTTCAAAAATTCTTGTATAACTTCATTAACAAAATGTAGTAATGACATACAGTCTGATTTTAACAATTCATCTTCGATGTTAAGTAAAACACACGTCCCTTCATCTCGGGAAACTTTATGAAGCGCCCTATATACCGCTACTCCATAATCGGCCTTGAGTATTTCAGGTATATTATTAAATTTTGAAAGTCTACTAAGTACTTTGGCGTATTTTGGTTGAGATAGATCTATGTTTTCTAAAATAGCTTTGCCTATTTTCCAAAGTTCTGGATTAAATGATTGACCTCGTTGTTTCAAATGACAAAGAGTAATCTTAATTGCAACAGCAGGCCTCGCAGGTGCAATTCTTGCTAGAATTTCTACTTCTTTATTGATTCTCTCTGCTAATAAAAATGTCAGTCTAGAAGCTCGTGGCCACTCCAAAAGCAATTCCAAGTATTCTTCAACTCTAATAGCATTGCAAATAGATAATTGATTCGCCACTGCCTTAAGCCCAGCTACACGACATCCCAAGGCCATCACATTTAATTTCGGTCTAGCAAAATGACCGTAGGCTCTGAAAGCGGCTGCTACTCGCTTCATTTCAAAAGTTTTTTCAGAAATTTTATCGACTTCTTGTAGTTGTTTGAGAAATAACGATCCAGCTAGTATCGCGAAAGATCGTACAAGGTCTACGCGTGGATTTTGTAGCATTTCTTGTTTTATTTTGTTAAGATATGTTTTGCCCAAACCTTCATTTTCAGAGAAATATATAGCTAATTTGCGAAGAAATTGGTCGTGGTCAATTTTAACACCTATTAGATTGACAAACTTATCGGAATCCAAAAGTATCTCTGAATTGTGACGCAGAACATTCAAATATGCCTCGTTGTTTTGCAAGAATGAAAAGTTTTCATGAAGCAAATCTTTTCTTGCCATTCGAGCGTGATATAATTGTCTCAATAATCCTTCACAGGCTTTAGAATCTTTTCTAGTAAACATTGAAACTAAAGTAACTATATCTGGATAGTCTTTAATCTTCAAATTATAATCATCTAATACTTTCAAGACCGCTTCTAGTCTTACAATCGCTTCAATAGCCTTACTCTGTTCTTTCGCAGATGCTAAAAGCATTAACGGAAACTTGTCAGCTAATTTACGTTTTTCTTCTATGTTTAAGGTATATTCGGTAAAAGTAGAGAACTTTTCAAGAAATGCTGAAAATACTTTAGGGCAACATTCTTCAGCCAGCAAAATATTCCGAAGCATCACAGCATGTAGACCTTCAACACAATTTTCGTCAGAACTTCCACCATCTAAGCCGAGACCATGTGCAAATTTTAGAAATAGCTGCCATACATCGTCCGGCATTTGCCAGACTTTTGCACGTTTCACCAAACTTCGAACAATTGTTGCGCGGAAATTATCAGCTTCGTTAATGTGTTGCGAAACTAGTAACTCCAAAAGATCCTTTACAAACTCAACAACCCCGCCCGTCTTGCTTACTAACACTAACATCATGAACTCTCGATTCTGAACTGAGCTCTCAGTTTGTATCCGCCTTCGTAGTTCCATGAACGTCTTTTTAAAATTGATGCACCTATATTTATTGAAAAGCTTGTCTAAAAGTGTTTCTTCTATGATACAATCCCCCCACTTTGCGCACTTCTTTTTAATTCGCCTCTTACAATGGTTCCTCACCACTCCATTGTCATCGTATTGCTTTACATATTTATTGTCTTTAAAAACATGCAAGTCAAAATCTATTTCCGAGTATGGCGACGATGGTGGTGCATACGGCCAGTGTTTGACCTTGTCCCCGATACACTTATCAATAAATACATATTTTTTAAACGATTTTCTTTCATCTTCATTAAGTTGTTTGATAAGTGGTTCCACGCGTTTATATGTGAAGAAATATAAGCCAAGATACTCGGCTCTAGCAAGCCTTAAAACGATGTCTTTGATTTCTTTACTATTCAAATATTTGGCTAAAGTTGGAATATGAAGGAGCCAAGCTGCATAGAGTTCGGGTTTCTTGACATATCGGCCTTTATGTTTACTCATAATGACACGAGTAATTGAAGAACTAAATGAACCACAGCAATTGGGGTTATAATACTTTTCTGCAATGTTTAGGAGTAAATTGGAATCCGTGTTAATTAGATTTGTCAGACAGCTATAGTAATAACCTTCTTGTTGCACATACCTACAAATTAAATCGTTATCCATTGGCAATAAGTTATAATAAATGCTTACAGCACGTGGATACTTCTCACAAAGTAATTTCATACGTTTTGGCGTTATATTTTTTAACATCCGGGGTATCGTATCAGCTATCACGTCCTCGGTGCAATTCCAAAGGAATTTCAAGGCTAAATTGAAGTTTTTCTCGGAATAATATTGGAAGAACTCAAGGCACCTGCTAGGCTCCTTCAAATGAACATGCAACCAGTTGTTCATTTCGTTGACAGCTGTTGTAGTCATCTCTGGATATATAACAGTATCTAAATATGTTGGATTTATGATATCTTGATACATCGGGTCCAATAGCCAGGAGCTTTGGAGAGCTCTACTGACATATAACATGTCTTCATCTTTAAGATTCGAGAGGATATAATCTTTATGGCGAAATTTAGACGCGAGGTCTATTTTGAATAATCGGTCTATGGCTGTGAGTTCAGAAGCGTCTTGTATGGACTTAAAGGGGACTTTATTTTGGTAGGCATCGTTGACCAGCGAGTTGAGATACCTATGACGCTCACCTAGGTTGTTACCCACCAGTTTAATTGGTAAATAAGTCGTCATCTGAAAGCAAATATGAAAACGTTTAGGTTGACAGTTCAGTCAACAGGCCAATTAACTAATAAATATTTAACAGAAGCTAAATTTCAAATTTATCAAACATCACTTAAAAACCAGCCGGATAATTTTTTAAATAAAGTTGCCAGACACCATCTATCAAAGATATGTAAAATATAGGTATATTTAGATATTTTTAAACAATTGTACTGTAAAGTAGATCGTTACGAAAATAAATTAAACTTCGACTGCAATCTAAAATACAGAAAAGCGCAACAGTAGCTCCAAAGCGGTGATTCTTCTGTTAAATAATTTCGAGTCTTGGTTAATTTAAAAAAAAAACTGCGCAGCCCGTCACCGTAGGTGTTCAACTTAAAAATAATATATAAAGAGGTAATATCGTAATCGTAATCCATACATATAATAAAACTGAAGAGGAGCAAAATTGTACATAGGATATTTTGTGAAATTTTTTTTAAATATACTTGATATCTACAGTTTTGGAATATAATTTCAAAAAAATTACAAATTCCTTTATACCAATTATTCAATGTAATTAAGATAC
The DNA here is from genome assembly GCA_020352625.1 of Cactoblastis cactorum. Lineage (NCBI taxonomy): Eukaryota > Metazoa > Arthropoda > Insecta > Lepidoptera > Pyralidae > Cactoblastis > Cactoblastis cactorum. The sequence goes on along the minus strand of JADGIL010023612.1, from coordinate 723 downwards.
ATAAAATGATAGAATTAAGACTGTTTAGCTGCAAAACTTTTATGTAAAAGCTTTAAATATTAATAATTAAATTAAAATTAAATAAATATTTAAGAGGGGCTCCCATACAACAAACGCGATTTTTTGTCGTTTTTCGTAGAAAATGGCCGATTTTTGAATACAAGAACATCCATCTTAATCTGGCCGGGTTTCGAAACCGTCATCGTCCCAGAGCTAGTCAGTCCACAGTGCTCGTGTTATTATATCATCGAAGAAAATAAATTATATCATCCAAGTTAACAAAATCAAAACCATTAACCCAAAATGAATAAAAATACCCAATGGCAAACATTCAGCGTGGAATAAAAAAAGAACTACGTAAATCTGACCAGAAACGTCGTCGTAATCGATGTATATACATACATAAAAAAAGCTATCCGAATTGAGAACCACCTCCTTTTGAAGTCGGTTAAAGAAAAGTTTTCTTATTTCAAACCACACGCAAACGAAGTTGCGGGCACAGCTAGTAAATATAATTCTCTTTTTTGATACCTACCATAGTCAGGCAAAAAAGGGCTCAAAACCTGCACCACCTGTAATATTTATGAAAAATAGCTATCTAATAACACTCGTCAAATACGCCATATAAAACTATTGACAATTTGGAAACACTCCCATTTTTGGGAAGACATGAATATATAGATACTCATTAAAAAGTTATAACACCTATCGCTTTTGCATCGA
>JADGIL010023590.1:0-15573 GCA_020352625.1 Cactoblastis cactorum | reverse complement strand
AGACAAACATTCTAAAAACAATATATTATTTTCTTAAATATCTCCCATGTACATAGACACAGCTCAGTTACAATTTTATTATATGTATATAATAATATACATATAGATAACGCCAATAAACATAAAAGTGAAAATGTTTAGAAATTGTGATCTTATGCAAAAATATTATAATGTGCACGTGATGGCAGGTGTTGGTGATATTTTGGTGTAGTGTGATGGCAGTGGCGTGGGCAGGGGTCACTAGTACCAGCGTCGCATGGCCCGGCGGGCAAAAGACTTCCCGCCAATTGGTACCAACAGTCATACCAGCCCACACTAAGACGACCGCCTATTCAACTACACAATACATAAATGCTGTGAGTAGTTTTTTCGGAGTTATATTTAATATCATTCTGGTATTATACCAATTTCAGGATAGGTTTCTTTCGAAAAAAGGTTTTCTTATAGAGCAATATAGTTTTAAATCTCTTTTGATTTTGTTTTTAAAGATAATTTATTATATTTATGTATAGTGTGAATATAATTTTGTATTCAGTACTCAACATTTTAATTAAAATATTTGTCACTTTTCTCTGGCCATATAATACTTACATGTAAAATATACGAGGATAGGTATATCAATTCAGTTTATTGTGTCTGTTTCCGTAAGAATTTTTAAATGCTTTAGCTATATACAATGTAGGCTAGCAATTTCATCTTCTGTAATTTTTATAGGGATGAAAGATTGAAAAACGTAACTTATATTACATACATTCATATACATACATGTTATTATAAAAATACATTAACTTTTTAAGAAAGTGTTACTGATTATCATTTTATATTATTAGATAGCTATTTTATATTTAGATTTTTTATATTTAGGTAGCTTGTTTGGGGATATATTATATGGAATCAATCATAAAATTATTTTTACGTATCTCTTTAGTAACAAAAATCTCTTTAAAAGTATAACTGAAAATTTTTTATGTAGAATATTGAAACTAAAACATTTTTTATCTCTTTTTCAGCTACCTATTTCAGCACTATCTGGTTATGAGCCTCAATTCGTCTATCAGCCACAACTAAGCCAATTTAGCCAATTCCAACCGGCATACTACCCGATTACAAGTGGATCATTTTTCCCAGACGGAGGCATTTTGTTTGCTGATGGTTCATACTTACCTCCTGGTGCATCAGTCTTCCCGTCTGGCGGTGTTCTGGCCCCCGGAGGCGGCTCTTACTTTCCACCTGGAAGTGTATTGTACCCAACTGCTCCTGCTGCACCAATAGCACCAGAACGACCCTTGGCAGATGTGCCAAGTTATCCAACCCAACCTTCAGGAGATTCTGACAGTGCAGTTGTTGATTCTGCAGAATTCCCACCTGGCAGGGAGGAAACTAAGCCAGATTCTAAACCTCAGCCGCCACCGCAGTCAAGTCAACCAGACCTACCTCCCCAAGGCTCTATACCGCCGCCCACCGAGCAACCTCAACAGGACAACACTGGATCTTTTCCTCAAGTACCAGAACAGCCCTTTTTCCCTCAAATTCCCCAATACCCGCAGGGACCCCAGTTCCCGCAGGGCTCCTTCCCCGGTTTCCCTCAAATTCCTTCACAGTTCTTCCCTCAGCCATCTCCTTCCCCACCATCGAGTTTCCCATCGGCAGATAACAGCGATAAAGGCGTTGATGACGAAGATTCTATTTCTGTAGATGCTGCATAATACTGTAAATTAATTTTTATTATTAAGTTCCTGATGTAAAATTACTGGTAATTTACTCTAGCGTGTTTTAAGATTATATTCAGTATTCAATAAATAAGTATTAAAACATAAGAGTTTATTTCATAACATACGTATGTAGTATTAGATAATATATTTATTTTCAGATAACTTTTACACTGTATTTTAAATTATATTTTTATAACAAACATATATTCGAATTAAAACTATTATTATAATTTGAAAATGGCATTAGATTTGGAATTTATGCGTGTTTTTGATCATTCAACAATGAGTAATATTATTACTTATGCTTATGGCATTTAAAAGCAATTAACAAATAAAGGATATTAACAATATTATCAGTACATATACTCGCTTTCAGTTATTAAGCTATTAAATTATAAACAGTGATCACTGATCAGTTATTGATACTAAAATATTATAGTTTTCATTTACTTACAATAAATATCCCATAACCAGTGCTTTCCCAAAAAATTACACATGTTAATATTTAACTTTGGGGTTTAACATAATAAATAAATGCATGTCAAGATAAATCTCTCTAACAAAGAAAACTGATATAGGTAATTAAAGAGACTAAAGCGATCACGAGTTCATTTATATACTACTAGAGGCCGCCCGCGACTTCGTCCGCGTGGAACCCCTATGAAATTCAATTAGGAATCAATCCCGCGGGAACTCCGGGATAAAAAGTCCTATGTCCTATCCTATGTCCCTATGTCCGTCTCCTGGCTCTAAGCTACCTCCCTACCAATTTTCAGCCAAATCTGTTCTGCCGTTCTTGAGTTATAAGTGGTGTAACTAACACGACTTTCTTTTATATAATATAGATTTCTTGTTCTGTACATTAACACCACTGTAATTTATTTTCTTTTGTGTATATTTTTACAGTGTTAGTTGTAATTCCTGTCATAGTATCGTATGATAGGATATAGTTGTTTGATAGGATGATAAAATTCAAATTCAAAATGAGCTAGCATCCCTAGAGCTACGTGCAAGTAAAACTCATGTACTTCAATTTTTTGAATTGTGTTATACATTACTACATATACCTGCCCCTGACAATAGTACACTGGAAGTCTACCTCTGAAGAATACGTACTGCATCGGAACGTATATTTTCATCACGATACATTGGCGTTGAAAATGCTGAGTATGCTTTTTTTCTATCAGCTGAAAAAAATATTTTATTTGTATGTTATGCATATAATCAAATGCAAGTACATGCGAGCTTCATACAAAGGTCGTGTAAAGCTAAGGAGGAGAGTAGGCGTTGATCTCATTAACAAGATTATACTTTTTTTAGAGAACAAGACCTTGTTGGCTTACAATAGAATAGGTCTTTGTAAATGATGTAAAGGTTCCTAAAACAGTTTTATGATTAGGGCAATATTTCATGAAATATGTATTCTTAAAGTAGGTAGTAAAATGTCTGTCCGTCTAAATTTTAAAATGTGCTGTGAACAATTGTAAAAACAATAGGTGTATAGAATTTAATAATGATTTAAAACTAAAGTAGTATATAACAAAATCGATCAAGTGGTTTATGAATAATCGATATTTACATGAATTATTTAGAATCAGTTAAGCAAACGTATTACTTGCAATTTTTTAAAGTTAATGGCACGGAACCATTCGTGTGCGAGTCCGGCTTGTACTTGGCTGTTTAACTAAACACTCTTGATAGACGGATGGTAATCCTATATGAGTTATTTTCTTTTTCATGTAGGTATGAATAAAAATAAGTTAAAGAAATAGCCCACAAGCTTAGTTATAATTTAATTGGCTATTTGACTATTTCTATGGGTATCACAGAAATAGAAATTACTGTAAAATATTTACTTTTATAAAAACCAAATTTTTAAATATATGCCATACTTAAAATCACGTATTTTTGCCTCGTCCAAGCGGTCCATATTAAACGATACACGGTTGTGACGTCACAACCAAATAGTTTGTGCATAAAGAACTAAGCTTTAGTTTGTCATTAAGCGTTGTTGCAATATCAAAGTATTTTACCAAGAGCTAGTATTTTAAAAATTTTGCATTTTTTTTAACAAAATTGCTCGTCAAACTTTGAATCATCGTAAAATGATAAAGTTAACACATTGATGATTTTATTTTAAGCCCACAAGTAAATAAAATAATATAAATAGTCTACTTACATAGACGTAATGAGAATATTTAGCGTCACGCCATGTTTTTATTGTCATATTTGCTGTTCTTCTGAGATAGGCTCTTTTTATAGTGTCATGGGTGCAATAGCCAAACTTATATATGGAATGAAGATACGCTTAAACATTAAAAACAGTTGTAAATTCCTCCCGAAATGTGTGACAATAAAAATTGATACCTATTTGCAAGAACTTTAGGCTTGTTACAGTTAAGAGCTTAATTAATTAATAAAATTTTGAAGCTTAAGAAAAGTCTAGCTAGAGACTAGAATTTTATCCCTCTTTCTAGCGAGGGGTTCGGAAGCGTGCTGTACCGAAGCTGCCTTGAAAGGATGGGGTTTCGTCAAAGTAGTACGAGTTGACTACGTGTGATTTTAGTGCATTCGATTCCCATATTGTTATAAGGCTTACTGTGGGTGTCAAACTAGCTAAAGTTTGCTAAGAAATGTTTCAAGGAGTGTGTGAGTTTTTTTTTGTATTAGCCTATATATAGGTACTGGTTTGGCAACAATAATTGGGTGTAATCAGATTGATAGACAGTTTAGATTATAATTATAATTTTATGCAAATTATTTAAGCTTCGATTTGATAAATATATTTGAAAGACTTGAAAAAGAATAACTTACTTTTTGGAAGCTTTTCGGCTTCCTTAGGCATTGGAAAACCCAAACGGCTTGCCTGCATTGCGTACATGGCCGAATTTGCAGGAGCTGCTCTCCAACCATTACACACCAGTGCTTTATTAAAACAAAAATCATTTTGGAGAAAACTCTCATTTAAATATTTTTTTTAAATATTGTTATTATGTGTGTAACTGTTGGCATAAATAAAATAAATTAAATATCTATCTAAAACCAATATACTTAAATAGATAGTATTATATTTATTTCTCTTTCACGGGATATTCAGAGCCAAGAGTTCAGAGACTCAGAGGCTAAATTCAGCTACATTGTTGTGATGAAATCAGTTATAATAATAACTTAATGAAGTATAGTACCATAGCGTGATGTAATCCTGTTTACAGAAATCAAATAACTGGGCAAGTCAATAAACATTATCACAATAAGTCTTCAAATTAAAAATTGAAAAAAATCCGCAACAACTACACATACACACTACACACATATAACAAAACACACTCGATTAATTTACCTTTCTAACGAAAAAAGAATTATCCAAATCCGATCATCCGTTTTGGAGCTATGATGCCACAGACAGAATGACACACATACGTCAAAGGTATAACACCCCTTTGTTTGCGTTGGGAGTTAAAAATACTATAATTTACAATAAAATATAAATAAGATGTTTTATATATATCGGGGATAATTTTGCTTACCAAAAAATAAATGCAAACCAACTATCAGCAACATTATATCAAATTAAATTTTATAAATTGAAACGAACTACTAGCATGTTATGTAGCAGCAGACAGGCACACAGTTATTGACTGTTTCACTTAAAAAGAGCATTTTTAAATTTTGTTTGTGTTAGCATAGTTTTTGAAACAATATTTACACATACTAAAGCAAATTATTTAGTCTTAGTTAATTCACGAAATTCTTAAGCGGTCTAGGTTTATAAACCAACGAAGTATTGTAAACATTTTTGATTAATACAATCGTGACGTTTTTATTAGTCAATATAAAGCCTTACCCGGTAATACCAACTAGATACAAAATTATAAAAAGTCATGTAAAAGAAATACTTTTACAGACATGTTATACGTTTTTTTTTTCTGTTGTCTTTTGAATTTGTAACGTAAATCGTAAAAGTCAACATTGACATTCTCTTTTAATGGACTATGTCTGTACACAGAAGTTATTAAAAAGAAAACCTTACACTTAATGCCAATAGAAGCCAAAGCTATTTATTTGTAGAATTTTTGTCTGTCTGTCCGTATGTTTGTACTCGCATCACACAAAAACCACTAGATGGCATTCGATGCAGTTTTCACAGTTGTTTCGTAGAAGGTCTAACTTAAAATTTAACGTTGGTTTCATCTTGATAATACGCCGCTTAGAAATTGACAATAGTAGTTATGCGTGGACGATGTCGCTTTAAGCATATACTACTATATGTATTCAACAAAGTCGAGTATTTTTGGATGCAATATATCCAATACAGTAAAGAACCTATGCCATTCTCTAAAAATACCGTGTAAAAGCGCTTCAAGTAGTATGATATCTACTAATATGTAACTGATAACAGCTCATATTAGCAGAAGCATGTCAGGTAATAACTTAGTCTAATACTTATGAATTTATGATTTCATATTAATTTGGACATTTTTAATTTCTATTGTAAACACATTTGAAATAGTATAACTAAGCTACAATAAAACTAAATGTTTTTAAGTAGAGCATCTACATCAAGCCTACTTTTTACTTGGCGAATTGGATGTTAAAATATTCCATCCTCAATATTTTAACATTCAATTGTGGTATGGAAATACAATAATTACGAAATAAAAGATATATAAATGAAATATGTATGTATTTAATTTCTATTAATATTACATTAAGTGATTTTTATATGTAGTAATGTAATGGATCTAAAATTATCTAATGGTGCAGATAATTGATCATACGCGGAACCCGAGATGTACGAGGTTCTTCCTCCTTCTTGGCTACTCAAATTAATAACAAATAATCGGAATATTATAACAATGCATTTTATATCTGTATTCTTAAAATTAAGTAAGTATTAAAATAACATTAACATAATTACTACAACAGCGCGTACTTTTCCCAAATTGTAATTCAAAATATTTAATAATAAGCTATTAATACTATTATATGCAATTTGAATAAATTTGTATATTAATACCTTTTAATAATAAAGCACATTTTAACTATTACTTTACTAAATTATAATACCTAAGTGCATTAATATTTATAGCAATTATTATGTTATAATTTATAGATTTATATAATTTTTAATGTTAATTTAATAATACATTCTTAGTTTAGGTAAAAAGAAAGAAAAAAAAGACTCCCACAGCAGCAAATTTTAATCACCCACTGCTAATGCTCATCACGGATTTCTGTGACGCATTGTGTGTAAACTCTGGTTTTATTATCGTGATCCACAACTTCCTAGTTGTCGGATCACATATTACAAAATAAACAAATAAGACAAATCCTTGAACTGTAGAGGTCAAACAAAATAAGTATGACCAAACTAAATTTCTAGAGAACGAAAATATTCCAAACACCCATGTAAGACCTAAAAGGAAAAAAAGTATCATGGACACTCTAAGCTGTGCCCAAATCAAAGTTTTATCGGGTATTCTCATATCAGGACTTTGTGCTATTGCTCTTATGACCAGAATAAATAAAATAATATTGACACACAATATTACGCAAATTGGGACCAAAATTCCAATTATAAAATAAGATCCGTTTGGATAACATATCCGATGATCTATGGAAGGGTCTGGGATATAGCTGTCATAGCTTGATACCAACGTAAATAAAACAGGAATGAATGGAACGCCCCAGCCTAATATTGTAAATTTTACCATGAAACGGGAAGGCCGCGCAACTCCAAGGACACGTACATAGCGAACAAATTGCAGGGTAGCTGTGATCAACATCCACATGAAATTCGCTAATATAGAATAATGCAGCAAAGCGCCCAAAATAATACACGTAATTTGCATATGAGAAACAACTACATGTTTTCCATCAATTTCCATAAAAATTGTACTGTCAAGATTAAATACGATCATTAGAATTAAAGGTAAAGCAATAGCCGTAGCCAGTTGCAGTAATACTTTTGTACCTGCTTTTTTTCTCCAAACATCAAACACTATTGCTGTTATCCATATACCAAAGACGCCTAACAGTGACAAAAAACTACCAATTAAAGTTATCATATTCAAAACTTCTGCGTGCAATACGTTTTCAGGCGTTTTGTCATTAGAAAAATAATTTCTAATATCGATTAGCTGGCCAAAATGCGTTAAATGGTAACATTTGCATAAAGTTAAATTTTTGGACATTAATAAAGAATAGCATCCTTGAGTTGTCCAATGACCGGGAATTCTGCCTATTTTTGAATTTTCGAAATCCCAGAAACTGCAATATTTTATAGAATCTGTATTATTTATGCTTCTAAATATAATTGGTACTGGATTTTCTAAATTGGATATATAACCAGGTACAGTTATCTCTACTACACGACTGTTAATAACATATTCTGTTTCTTTTAATTCTTGAAATACTACATCATTGTGATAAACGTTTATAATGACATGCAAATTATTAGAATACTCATCTATATGTTCACTGTGATTTGAAATTCTTTTTAAGTTTTGAAGTACATTATCGGGTATCCAAGCAGCAATTTCTAAGTTTTCTATTGATAAAATGTCTTCTATTTTATCACTTGCGTGTATTGGTTGAATTTCCATATCTGTGAATTTATCAGATAAGCCTGTTTTTAATATAACTAAACCTGTTATATTATTACGTTTCGGGTAAGAAATTTGAATAATAAATTGATCTTTTATAGCTATTTGATATGAGGATTGATTTTGTAAGCTATTATTATAAATATTGTATTCCGCAAGTACTTCAATTATATTTCTAACAGAATCTAGTAAAAAATTACTAGAATTAAGAGTTTGCGCTAAATTTAAGGATCTACTGTCAACATCCATTACTCTATCCATTACCCAGGCTATATTTTCAATATCTCCCATTTCTATATTTGATTGATTATAATGAGCAATTTTACAAATATAGAGTAAAGACATTGATAAGTAATAAATATCCGCAGGAATCATTATATCAGTATCACTTAACACGAAATTTAAGCCATCAATTAAAAAACGAGATGTTGTATTGTCAGATGTTTCTCCTTTGACAAATTCATGAAGAAATGTCGTGATTGTAGACGGTTTATAGTTTTTGTCACATTTACCTTCTACTTCATCCCATTTGCCTCCGTAAAGATAAGATCCTTTACATAGCCTTTTTACAGGAAGTTTATTTTTTTGTAAGCAAAATTGAATAGGGGTGGCAATTTGCCCGATTGGAGTTAGTTCCCAATCTAAAGTTATATAATCAGAAGAATTTGTTGGCAAGCAGTGTGTCGAACTAGATAAACTAATTAATGTGTAATTATATTTTGGAAACTCTTGTTCTGCTTTTTCATTCAAACATTTTAAGGTTCTTAGTACATTGTCGGCTTCAGTGTTATGAGTTCCGTTTAGTGCTATATGTAAATGTATAATTATTTTTAAAAATTGAATATAATCAATGATTTCCATTACAAGTGTATTTTTAGCTTGAAAAATGTTAGTTATATTATTTATTAATTGGGCTATATCTGCAGAATTAACAATCATGCTTGAATTTATTTGTAAAATTAATGAGTAAACGTGAACTTGATTTCCTCGTGGGTTTACAATAACCTTTTCTGTTGTTATTAATGAAAAATTCTTTGAATGTCCTTCACACCAGTACTGAGCCGAAATATCAGTAACAAGATCAATTATATATACAATTTTTTCAATTTTATCATCAAAATCTTGTTTTAATATATCAATATAAGGAGTTTTGTTGACTACTATTGTAGTAATAAAACCAAGTGCATTTGAAAAACATTGAATTCCATTGTCTTTGGCGTCATCTAGCCATAATCCAGATGGATTATAAACTGTTAAATACAATTTTCCTTCAATTTCGTTATATTCTAGATTAAATTCGGCGGTTTCATATATCATTTCAGTCTCACATGCCATACATGACAACAAAGATAAAGTACTCTTTAAAGTTAAAGTACCAGCATTATTAATAACTCCTTCAAAAAAATTTAAATTTGGTGGCAAAATTAGTGATGTATTTTGTAAAAAATCGTAATCATTAAGCTTCGTATACCAACACCAAGTATTATTTGGAAGTTTATCCATGTCAGCAATTTTTTGGAACATAAACCTTTTTAAGTGGTCGTCAATTGTATGTCCCATTGGTCTTTTACATTTTGTGTTCAAAAAATTTGTATATGTCAAACCAGTTTCCACATCGGCTTTTTCAATTCCTAAACAAATTCCATCATCATTCATAAATCTGAATGCATGATATCCCTCAGGGCATTTGGCTGGAAATTCTAAGTCATTGATGTAAAAACATAAAATCGGATGTACTACATTACACGATTCGGTTACTAGTGCTCTGTGTTTTATATCCAAGAGAAGGCAATTTTTCCAAGGTTGTACCCATAATGGCAAATTATTATGAATTTGTACATGACGACCCCAATTGTTTCCGGGTATATACCATGTAAGAGGATAGAAAGAAGACATACGTTGAGCAGGTAACCAGAAGTAATATGAGGTATTCATCAATGTTAATGAATCTAATAATGCGTTTATTTCCTTGGTATTAAAATCAGTGATAACTGATGCCCCTCCACTTTCGAAGCATGGATAATTCCAAGGAGATTCTTCATGAATTTGATAGCAGTAATTATTATTATTTGGAATAACATGAAATCCGGGTGGGCATGAAGACAAGTTAAAATACTGAACTACTTTAGAACACATGATATCTTGGATAGCCGGAGTCCACTGCGAGCCCGTGCAATTTCGTGTGACTATTTGTTCATTATGATAACAAATGGGTTCTGACTCTACATTATTTGCAGGAAGACTTCGGCTCCATGTAACGCTCAATCCATCTAATGTTGTTTCTGTGGGACATTCCTGAAAATATATTTGACTTAGTTCTATAGTTAATTTTATCGTTCAAATTAAACACTGAAGTCTGAAGACACTAAGTCTGAAGTGAATATAAAAAACACAGCTGTTTAACTTGCTTAAATTCTATTATAGACTTGGTTCTCCCGGATCTAGGTTAAATTTAATTTCTTAACCTAAGAGCGATTACATTTAGTCTTTAACAAAATTTCATCATTTTTATTCAGAGATAGAAATAATCAATTGTAAGATTTTTATAATATAGAAATTTAGTAATGGATACTATTCGTAATTTTATACAAATATTGATTTTGATTTACTTACCTGCAGGCTTATGTTGATTATTACACTAATTAAAAACAAATACAGTTCGTTTTTATTCATAGCTCTAAAAATGTCTCATAATGTTATGTTATGATATTACTGATACAACGACTGTGATTTACAGGAACTCATCACGAATTACAAGCTTTACTGATAACTCCATTGGCACTGCCTGCGCATTATAATGAACGTATACATGCTGTTCTGATTTCATAACTCTTCTAAAAATTCAACACTTAACATACAGAAAAACATATGATCGATCGTGTGTTAGTGATGCCATCTATCGAAGGTGATATCTTATTTTGATTATAGTTTAAACAAAGGAAGGCACAAAATGAAAAAAAGGAATTACCATTGGTTAAATTGCATAGGTATATAATTATATACACATAAATATATTAAAATATATATAGTGTACATATAATTTAATAAATGCCTATGCAGTGAATATATATATTCACAAATTCCTACTTTATTTATTTATGTATGTGAAAAGGAAGGTTTAAAGGATTTAACGTAAGTCTTACTAAGAACGGCGAAATTATAAAAATCATAATAATTAATACAACTTGGACTTATACTTTACTAAAACATTATTATAACTTTAGATTTGGGGTTTAAATGCAATAAAGCAGAAATTAAGCAAAAATAAAGCAGAGTGATATTACAACGATAGAGAGAAAAAATCACGAGCCCTTAGGGACAAAATGCCCTTAGGCCTTTAGTAAAATGCTGTGATTTATATTAAATTATAAATCTCAGCTTTTTGAAAGGGTTAATTAATAATAATATGTAAAGTTTCTTTAGTTATAATAGAAAGTAAATAGTTGCTGAAGTTGTAATAGAACTGGGGAAAAAACAGCCTGTAAAAAGAGTGATAGGAGTGTATTAACAGCTTGTGTCACTATACAACACAAGCACGCTTTATATATTAAGATAAGTTATGAATATCAATGTTTATTGATTTTACCACACAACTACCAAACATACAGGAAATTCCTCTTATCACCAACTTCAGCTTTTAGCTAAGTCAATATTGGTCATTACATCAGTCAGATTATATAAGTACGCATTTGTATGTTTAATCGCATTACAGGGAATTGCCAATCATTCTCGATCTGTAGTATTAGTATTCTGTATAATTTAGGACCAGATTTCAATAAAAATAATTTTGATTTTAATTCTTTTTCTTTGAAGTTGTTGTCAAATTGCACAGGAAAAAGATCGGTGTAATTAAATGTGAAACTACAAACTTTTCATTTAAAATCATATTCAATTTAATTAATGACTAAGTATAAAACGTTCTCACGACGTTAAAATACAATTGATAAAAATACATAATGGTACCTAATGGTACAATAAATTAATATAATCTCCAGGAACTTTCTCTTACTTGCCTCAAATATACCTCAAATCACAACTGTGGGTTTCCTAATTTTGGATATTCATGATACATCATATTTAAAATGATTACCTACTAAGCAGATTTATCAGACTTAAGGCCCCCTTGGGGAAGCGGAGGAGGGGGCACGTTAGGTATGGCAGGATCTTTTGAATCGAAGTTCAAAATATTCAGGTCAAGGGGTTCTGGGGGAGGAGTTTGAGCTCTGAACTCAGGAGTTCTCTCCGTTGGGGCCGCAGTCGGCACAGCTTCCTTTCCTATGAGCACTGGCGTTTGCCCCAAAATATTAGGCAGAGGTCTGTATAATGGCAATGGCGCATATGGGCTCAAACTAAAGGGGTCGAATGGGTCGTAGAATCTAAAGCTTGGATATGTGTATGTGAATGGCCCGACTTGGGAAAAACCTTGATAAGCAGGATCTATTCGACCCAGAGGCAGGACTTGTGGAGGCAAACCGAATTCATTTAAAGGAATGGGAGATTCAGTATTTGGTGGCGGTGGAGGTGTAGTTGACCCTTCAATTTGCGGTTTCTCTGAAGGTTGTGGTGACGGCGGTGGAGGAGGCAGCTCTGAGGACGCTGGCGGTTCTTCTCTAGGTGCGGGCTCGGTAGGAATGTGGGGCTGTGTTTCTTTCGGATGCGCTGATTCTCTATTAATTCCCTGGAACATAATCAATTTACTTTACTAACATTCAGTGACATTAAACAAAAACGTACATAATTAATAACTTCAATAATTGTGCTCATCTCTATATATCATCTCTTTGTATACGAATTCTGGAATATAGAACATCAAACGAATAATTAAACTAAGTATTACTTCTGAAGTAACCAAAAAAGAAACCAGTATTTTGTTATTAAGTTCTCAGTCATCAGTTATGGAATTAAGTTCAAAATACTGGTAACATATTTTTTCAAAGTAATATTAAAATTATGTATATTTAGTATATTTTACTTACGTTACCGAGAGGGTAGTCCCCGTAAAATATAGCTGGTGAGATAGGGAAGTAGGACTCGTGCAAGACGGGTTGGTAGACAGGGTACGCTTTGCTCGGCTCAAGGTTCTGATTGGACGTGATGAGAGCATTGTAGACCTTCGGAACGCGGCCGGGGATAGGCTCCGCCGTTGCTACCACTAGCAGGAGTAACACCTGAAATAAAGAGATCTTATATTATATTAGCTGATGCCCACGATGTTGTCAGCGTAGATTTTACGATATTTGCAGTTAATAATCATTTACTTCGTACTACTATGCGTAATATTTTGTCAGTCCCTTGCTCGATTACAATAAATTATATCCCTCGGGATTCGTATCCGATTCCGAGATAAAAAGTAGCGTATCTTTTATTGTAGGTCATAGTCCATCGCTGTGCCAAATTTTATCCAGATCCGTTCGGTAAGTTTTTGTGTGATGCGTGCCCTATAAAAAGCCCCTATATATTTGTTTCTTAAATATCTAACATGTACAGACATAGCTCAGTTACAATTTTATTATATGTATAGATTATAAATATACCGTGCTTCCTCAGAGATGATATGACTGACGATATAAATACATAGATTCGTCAAATCGTTTGAGCTGTTATAATAAATTACATTAAGAATATTAGGATACATAAATATGTTTATATACAAAAATTGCTCGTTCAAACTGTAAGATTTTTACATAAATATATAAAAATATGAAATATTTACTTAACAGATTTAAATCAATCAGATATTATATTCAAAAAATACAAAACGAATAATTAATTTGAGTAATTTAATATAGCAAAACACGCAATTGAAATAGTTTTTCTGTAAAATGTACTGTTGTTTGATAGAAGGGTCATAGAAGAGTGCGTCATTATTTTCTCTTGTTTAGTAAGTTTGAAAAAAGGAGAGGCCTTTTCTCAGCAATGGGACACTTCAAATAGCTAAATCAAAGTAAGTTTGAATAGTTAAAACGTTAAAAATTAGTTTATGCGTGTCTTACGTTTATACTCTTCTGAATAGTTTGTATTTATTTATATTGCAATGTATATCAAACCGTGTAAGTTTCCACCGACATATTTATTAAAAAATACTAGTCTATAATTTTCCAAGTTGCGGAAAACCTGTTTTTTGAATTGCATTACTAACTAGAGCAATTAGGATTTACCTTGAACATAGCTAATACATAATATTATTACTACAGAGCATGTGGTATGCTTCAATAAAATTATGTGACTTGCCTACTTGTCCCGATCGTGTCCAAATACTAAAAATAAACACACAATCATACAGAACAAGAATTCTCATGATCGAATTCGGTATCATTTATGGTATTCTGGGTCGCCAATTAATATTAAAAAAATATTTACTTAGGTTGGGTTTTTGTTTGTCAATTTCTTTGGTTCGATCATTAAAGCCAGCTTTATATATACTAAATTTATTATATTTTAGTTGTGTTTTTTCACATAAAATCTTAAGTCATCGGAATTTTTATAATGACTGGTTAAGAGTACAAAATCTGACAACTTACAGCGTTAAGAATTGAATAATAAATTAAAAGGAACATATGGAAAATAAGTATTGATTTCTATGTTATTATGTGTAATGTTGTTATGTGTATAATGTTATTATCGACAATACAAAGAAATATTTGCAACATGTTTGTAACCTAGACTTGTTTGCCATTTTGTTTCATAGGATATAATTATTTTTAGGACTTGAGCATGTTTGACTTCAATACCTCCATTGCTTGTATACTGAAGATACTTAAGTTAGTACTTAAATATCTTCAGTATACAAGCTAGAGATACTAAAATGGAACAAATGAAGTTACGCCTATTCACTCTTGCCTTGCTTTAGTTTCAGGTACAAGCGAGGATAATTTCGATTATCTATAGATATTATGTACCTACAATGTACTGTTCACAAAAACGGTACTAATAACAAACAATGCCTATTCAAATGGAACAGTCACCTTCGTAAAATAAATTTATTGCTATTACAATCACATTAAAGTTCATTTTTGTTTTTGCTAATCAAAGTTCAATCTTGTGCAGTGAATAAATAATTATGATAATAATTACTTTTTATGTAAAATTACGCAAAGAAAGTATTTACTTTCGATTAAATAATCACACAAATAAATAAAATTGGAGTGTCTGTCTGTAATTTCAAAATAATTGCATTTTTCAAATTGCATAGTAGTATTTACCCGTTTCCAATACCAAAACGATTTTTTTTAGAATTTTTTTGTGTCTGTCTGTCT
>JADGIL010023580.1:6621-18952 GCA_020352625.1 Cactoblastis cactorum | reverse complement strand
CATAACCTGACCGGGGATCGAACGCGGGACCTCCTGAGTATCGGTCAAGTACGTTAACCGTTACACCACGGAGGTCTTCAAATTAATGTTTCTTTATTTTATAAATAAAATTTTTAAACGTACAGTATTATTAGATTTATTTCAATTAAACAAACTGATAATTGTAACAATATTATTAGAAAAAAAATGTGAAATCTGACAAACCTTGTGTGGTAAAGATGACGAAATTAGTTGATTGTCTCTATCGAAAGAGGCACGTGATATTTATATGCAATTGCTCTGTCCATTCAGTTCCATTTTCAGCGAAGGTAATTGTGAGAAAAGGTCTCAAGGATATTGAAGATCTAATTAAGAAAATCATGATGACCACTCCACAATACTATAAAGTAAAAGATAAAGAGCAATTTTGTTATCATTATTAAATTTAAGAGCGAGGCTCTTGTTGATGGAGTACGTTCAGTGCAGGCGGAGAGTTAGTTTGAGTCTGCCATAAAAACAAAACAAAAAAAAGTACCGAGTAATAATACAATGAGTTTATCGGTTATTAGAAAGCTACTTTATCCAGGATGGTCGATGGCTCTAATTTAAAGTTGATTTCTTTATTTCCAATCTCTAAATACACCGAAATTCAACGAAGACGAATGCTCTTTAAACTTTGTACTAAATTTTCACGATTTTATGGTGTTTCTAGCTATAGCCCGTGTTGCAGACAAATATTTAACAACCTCGCCGCCGTCGGCGCAACGCCGGCTTCAGCTCTGCGGCGGCGTTGTCCGTATTTTGTCGGTGAGTTATAATGCTTTCGAAGTTATCCTCTGGTTTAATAACTGGGAAGATTTTATTGTGTTTCTTTCCGCATTTCTTCTGAGCAGTACTCGTTTCGAAATGCTAGTAGTTTGTAGTTTTATGTAGAAATATACTGACGTGAAAAAGGATGTATAAGATTACATCAGTCAATTTATTCCATTTAAATCAGGTTTTAAGACATGTATTTAGATAAAGTTTTTTTTAAGGGAGACCTCCAGCAATTAAATTGTAAAAACTACAACAACTTCAGTAATCTCATTAGACACTATTCACTACAAATTTTCTTTTCCCTCTTTTTTTGGACAAATCACACAAATTGAGTTAAATCTCAAAATAATAATTCTCTTTCTATTACCATGCTAGTAAAACACCCACGTAGATATTTTTCCTTAAATATTTTCTATATATATTCCGACAAGCAATTTATTTTATACCATCATTTACCAAGACAATAAGACTAAACTATTGTCAAACACAAAAAAGCGAACAAATGATAATCTGTGTTCAACGCACCACACACGCATAGAAACCTAAAATCACATCGATCACGAACCCACATACTTTTAACGAGCGACACTCATTAAACTGGGAAACAAATGGAGTAAGGCAAAAAGTGGAAAAAGTCCGCTGTTGCAGTACATACCGGAGTAAATAAATAAATATCGCGCGTGTTTCCAAGCAGATTGGAGCAATTACGCGGGAAAGTCGGTAGGGTCGCCGACTAGTTGCTTTATCTTTTTGTTTGTTTGTAAGTGAAAGACATATACACATTGATATATCTGCTATATGTATGTGTGTGTAAATAACCATTTTAATGATTAAATGTGCTTAATTGATAAATAAATAATATATAGGGGCAAATAACACAAATTCAGTTAGCTCCAAACTAAGTTCGAGACTTGTATCATAGGATATTAACTCAACGATACTATATATTTTATAGTAAATACATATATAAATAAACATCTAAGACCCAGGCCAATCAGAAAAATACCATTTTCCATCAAGTCCTGACCGGGATTCGAATCCGGGACCTCTTGATTGAGAGGCAAGAACTTTATCACTGCGCCAACAAGATCATCATATTTATATCTGACTTATTGTATTTTAACGGAGGAGATAAATGTATTTTTTGTTGTTTGTGTTGTAAGTTAGATGAGTTAAAATTAAACTTTCGTATCTTAAATAAAGTAATACGAGTGAAAAAACTTAAAGAGATGAACTAGGTACATACATATGATAATATGTTGGTGCAATCTGACAGAACTTTGTCTGCATTGTCAATTTATTTGTAGCTAAACAGCAGAAAATCTTTGTAGAAAATTCGAAAAAAGCTCCAGGAAAAAATATATCTACAGGTACAGAATCATAATGTTTTTGGAAAAATTATGTTTCCAGATAGGTGGCAGCCCTATGCCAGTTTCCACCGACAACAGTCGCCAACGCTGGTGGCGCGCTTACGTACGCGCTGTCAAATTCCAACAGCTTTTGGAAATGTTTATTCTGTGTGAATGTTAAAAATATAATAACCACCTCTCGTGGGCTGTTATTCTTTGAGTGACAAGTCATAAAATTAACTCTGTATATCAAAATACTTATTCTGTAATATGCCCTTGATTTTCTAATAATTGCAATGTCTGAAATAAAAACTTCTATTAATGAATTGTTCAAAATGTTAGAAAACCGGTAATTAGGAAAAATAAATAAATAATATTCGTTACTTTGATTGCAAGAGTTTTATCATTTAATGTAATAAAGTTACTCCATTTAATTTCACCTAACTTAGATGGCATAGGTCTGTGAAATTATTAATTA
Source organism: Cactoblastis cactorum (assembly GCA_020352625.1). Lineage (NCBI taxonomy): Eukaryota > Metazoa > Arthropoda > Insecta > Lepidoptera > Pyralidae > Cactoblastis > Cactoblastis cactorum. Next base: position 16,330 of record JADGIL010023580.1, on the reverse strand, counting down.
ATTTGTACAATACATACTTATAAAATTTATATTTAAACCTATGCTTCTCAAAAGAATCACTTGAAAAAAGAATAAAGTCTTCAAAAAGGTAGACCAGACCATAAATGTCGTAATCAACAAGCTATAAACTACACATATACATAAGTACACGGCTGAGAAGAAACACTGAAAGAATTTTACTATAAAACTCATATAATAAAAATATAATAAGTATAGTAGATATATTATAGAATTTACGTAAAGATCTTAAACTAAAAATCTTGCGCAGAAGAATTATTGCTACGCAAACTTTAACATCTGCTAGCTATTTAAGGAATACCTATAAATACTTATATCGACAAGTGATTGGTAGAAGCCTTGCAAGGGAAAATACGGGCAAACAAAAAATATTGAAGCCGTGCAATCAATGGCTGGCCAGATAAACATCACACCCTAAAACAAAACATAATATTGTTGATCACTTTTGTAATATACTTAAGTAGTTCGCGGGATTTCGCTCTTGAGGGAAATTGAGATAACTTACAAACCAAACTACCAAATGAGATAGGGATTTTTATATCCCTCTTACATGTTTCAGCTGTAATGAAATTAACATAAGTCTAAAGTAAAAGAAAAAAAGGAAGAAAAATAGTTTATTTCAATACAATCAACGTCTTTGGATAAGATATTCATAAAACTAACACAATAATATAATTACAAACAGACATATGTATACTTATTGCACCAAAACGCTCAGCATGTGTCGTGAATGAGCCACGACGCTGGTATTCCGCGACACAAATTATAAAAAAATAAAAAATAAACAAAACTTTAACACAGACAGAGAATGTGCTTTCGTGACGATGGTGAATAAGTATCTTATTAGAATCAGCAAATGACCACATAAACAATTTTTGTTTCATAAAACTGTCACCACGTCGGTCAAAAAATTTAATGATTTTGAAATTTTTATCTCAAATCAACAATCGTAATTAATTTCTACGATCTAAGCGTTGTTTTAAAGTCAGATTATAGATACCCTGCAAGGGAGGAAAATGCACAATACTATTCGTATGTCCGTAATATATATATTTTTTACAAATTTTGTTAGCCCTAAACTGCAGAGTAATGTTGTTTCGATAACTTAAACGATAAAAGCGTACTTGTATCGATAACTTTCAATATCCTTTTTATTCATTTTTATCATCCATTACAGTCATGGTTTGTTTTAGTTTATATTTTATTTTGACTTAGTACATAAGATACGGTAGTCTTACCTAAACCTATTATTAAAAAATAAGTATAATTTTAGACCCTCTGGCATGATAAGGACCAAAACTACCATTAAATGCTGATGTGTAAAAGTGCATTAATTTTCTCAATATCAGTGAGCTATATCAGTGTAAGCTATACCCAAGCTGGTCTGCCATGGCGGGGCGTGCCGCGTGGGCGGAGCCGGTTCTGCAGTGTTTGAGCTGTGGCGATAGATATATTATGTACCAAAAATAGAACCATTTAGTTATAACACAATTAGATGTGTTTACAAAAATATGGAAATATACGCATTTGTAGGAAGGTCAATCTAACCTTTAAGTATAAGTAGTTTCGATTTTTTTCTGGTTCATTTTCAATATTTTTTAAATTTAGTTTAATTAAGTAAATCGAGAGATATCGATATCGAAAAATCGAGTATTTTTTTAGATGTTATTTAGTTTTATACTTACTATACATATATCTATTGAAATTATTACAATAAAATTTAAACTTAGTAGGTACCTACATTTTTCAATTAAAAATATAACAATTACTTATCTATCTTGTCTCTGATATATTTATTGTTATGTCTTATAAAAATACTGTTAGCTTAGTTACCTATATTTTGACATTGACAGAATGATGAAAAATTCATAAGACTCATATGCATATTCCATGGTCATTGCATTGATTTATTTAAAAATATAAAAAGCAACTAAGGTGCCGCGTGCTTACGGCCGTGCAATGAATTTTGTCGTGAATTTTATTGCAGGATTTTTATCAGGTTTATATTTATTCCTAGAAAAAGTGCGACGTTATATGGCCTCATGATTTTTTAAGTTTAGTTTGTAAAAGTAATTAAAACACATGTCATCTTAGACAATTATTTAAATTACATAAATTAAATGTTATGTTAGTTTTCTGTGCAGTGTATTAAAAAATGTATTGACTGGTGGTGGTGGAGTGAGTCTTCGCGACGGTCGAAACTCGCACAACTAGATACCTGCTGGAGATATGAAGGTGAGTGCTTACATTAAACTGAAAAAATCATCATAAATTGTTATTAAACGAATATTAAACATTATTCTGTGTCAAGTTAAATTATTGTATAATTACTTACTTACTTACATTTCAATTTATATGAGTACCTAAACAAAATCAAAAACTGCAATAAAAGTTTACATAAGTTTTAAAAATATCACTCGTAATACACGTATAACAAAACATCGCGCGACAAAATTTGTCAACTAACATCAGTCAATTTATTATCCCTACACCATCTGCCGCTTAAAAAACCCAATTATTAATTACCGAGACCGAAAACCAACCATTACCTACTAAATAATCGTCTAAACAACGCGTGAAAATCATAAAAAAGCTGTTTACAGTTCATGACAGATCGTGTTCAATTTTATTTTTTAACCCTTGATATTTAAAAAGTCACTGCAGTTTTAACGTCAAAGGAAAATGCAACGTATTTTAATGTAGTTAAAGCAGAGTAAATATACTTCAGTAAAACCGGTTGTTTCCCCTCGTATAGGGAGGTGGGACTTCAAATGGGCGTTGAAAGCGGGCGGGGCGTTCGCCCGTTTTATCTCGAGCTAGTTCAGTCAGGAGTCGGCGGCTCGCCATGCCGCACCAATATGACTCCTCCGCACAGTTTCGCCATCCGCGACCTTCTCCCCGAAGCCTCGTCCCGATCTCCGTCTCCTTCGGACACAGAATTGGACGTGACTGGAACAGAAACCCCCCCACCGGGATCTTCGAATAACGAGGAAAAGAAAAAGAATGAAAAACCGGCTTATAGCTATAACGCGTTGATAATGATGGCTATTCGAAGCAGTCCTGAAAAGAGACTAACTCTAAATGGTATATACGAGTATATTATGAAAAATTTCCCGTATTACAAGGAAAACAAACAGGGATGGCAGAATTCGATTAGACATAATCTGAGTTTGAACAAATGTTTCGTCAAAGTGCCGCGGCATTACGACGATCCGGGCAAAGGGAATTACTGGATGCTAGACCCGTCGTCGGACGATGTATTCATCGGAGGGACCACAGGAAAGTTGAGGAGGAGATCGACGGCCGCGTCTAGGTCGCGCTTGGCGGCGTTTAAGCGCGGCGCGATCCTGCATCCGATGTTCGGGAACCCTTACGCTTCTTTAGTAGGGTTATATCCTCCATTGCTGTCAGTGTATGGAAGGTACGCCTTGCCGAGTCCTTTGTTGAGGCTTCCTCCACCACCTCCGAGCCCATATCATCAGCTGTACAGGAGGATACACGGATTGGCTCCGTCGGTGAGTCCGCCGGGCGAGTCTGATTCTCATATGGTTAAGCACAGTTGATCGATCGTCTCGGGGTACGACCCGGTACCCTCTAAAGACCAGACTGTGAACGAACTGTGATAGGTGGTGTGTAGAATGGTAGTGTTTGTATAAAGTGTAACGCTATTTATTGTCGCATTAAGAGTATTTAACGAATTAAAATAAGTAATATAAGTTATATTGGGAATTAAAGATGTTTACGAGCTGAACGCTTGATGATTTATCTCTGTTTTTATTTTTATAAGTCAAGACTAAATTCTGACATTTAAAAGATCGGTATCTAAATTTTTTACAAACTTGTACGTGACAATTTTGTATCTATATAGGTACATAAATATATAGCACATAGTATGTAATTATTAATCTGCTCAAAGTAAAGATTCTTAAGTATGTAGGTATACTTATTTATTCAAACTTTAATATTTTAACATATGTAATCTCGATTTTAACATAATGACGACCTCCGTGGTGTACCGGTTAACGTACATGACCGATACTCAGGAGGTCTCGGGTTCGATCCCCGGTCAGGTCATGATGGAAAATAATCTTTTTCTGATTGGCCTGGATCTTGGATGTTTATCTATAAAAGTATGTATGTATTTATTATGAAATATTATAGTATCGTTGAGTTAGTAAGTACTTATCCCATAATACACGTCTCGGAACTTAGTTTGGGGTTCTCAATTTGTGACTTGTCCTTATATGTGTATCTGTACATATAATATAATTGTAATTGAGCTATGTAGGTACCTACTGTACATGAGAGATATTTAAGATATAAGGGCCTATAGAAGCTCAAACTATTGTTTTTAGAATTTTTGTCTGTCTGTATGTTTGTACGCGCATCACACAAAAACTACAGAACAGATCTGGTTGAAATTAGGCACAGCGATGGACTATGATGGATAGATTAAAAGATAGACTACTGTCCCGGAAAATAGTACGGTTCCCGAGGGATATAATTTTTCGTAAAATCTACGCGGAAGAAGTCGCGGGCATTAGCTAGTATATATTATTTTTTGCAATATTGGCCTAATGCAAATTGTTAGGCCTCAACTTTTATTTTTACAAGACTAACCAAGTACTGAAATATTTAAGTACTTACATTTAATTTTGGGTTTTACTATTTTGAATGATGTTATGTTTGAGGTCCTTTATTTAATTGTAAATACAAGTTACGCCACAATGCCAGTGGAGTGGCCATCTTGTCATTTACTTGATTGCGGCTAAACACGATGGACGATAAGGGTTTTCACTGTTTTTTTTACGATCAAACAATAGTTATGAGTTAATAAGTTCATAGGAATTTGTTCTGGTCGAATTTTAAAGGCAAACGTATACGTAAAAAGCTAGCCAATTGCGAGTTGTAGATGCGCACGAAGGGTTCCGTACCATTTTTTAAGAAAAACAACAAAAAAGTCACGTTTGTNNGGCCCCGTCATGCTCCGTCCGGTGAGTGAGGGAGCCGGGGGCCCAACTTCTCCGCCCTCCCCATTTGGGGAGGTAGGAGGTTTTTTACAGGCCGGCAACGCTTCTGTAACCCCGCGAGTGTTGCAGTTGTCTATGGGCGGCGGTGATCACTTAACATCTCGTGAGCCGCCTGCTCGTTTGCAACACTCTGACATAAAAAAAAAATGGGAGCAACCTTAAATATTTATTTAATTATTAATATTTAAAGTTGATTTATAAATACACATTCCGTGAATATTACAAGCGTCTACTTATTGCCGTTATCAATATAGAGCAAAATTTAGTAATTAGTTGTATGGGAGCTCCCCTTAATTTTATATTTTAGTTTAATTTAGTTATTTATTTTTAATATTACTATATAAATACAAATTCTGTAAACAAAGCGTCTATCTGTTATTGTTATTAACTAGAGCAATAAAAATCAGGTATGTTGCATGGGAGCCCCCATAAATATTTATTTTATTTATAGTATTTGTTGTTGTAGCGGCAACAGAATTACATCATCTGTGAAAATTTCAACTCTCTAGCTTACACGGTTCATGAGACACAGCCTGGTGACAGACAGACAGCGGAGCCTTAGTAATAGGGTCCCCGTTTTACCCTTCGGGTACGGAACCCTAAAAATGTAATTTCCTGTTATAGCGAACATGAATGACCTCGTTGCCGCAGTGGTAAAATCCCTTGCGATGCAAGAGGTCCCGGATTCGATAGATGGAAATTGTTTCTAATAGACTGGGTTTATGTATTTGGTATAAAATATAATATCGTTGAGTTAGTATTCCATAACACGATTCTTGAACTTATTTTGGGACTAGAATCTGTGAGATTTATCCCGATGTATTTATTAATTAAAATACTAGCAAATGCCCACAACTTCGTCCGCGTAGATTTTACGATAATTGCAATATACTTACTATTGCTTAGTTACAATAAATTATATCACTCGGCAATCGGCAAATCGGCATGCTTTCGGGATAAAAATAGCCTATCTTTTTTTATTTGTCAGGTGATGTTAAGTAATCATCGCCGCCCATAGACGCCTGCAACGCCCGGGAGGTCATATGAGCGTTGCCGGCCTTTAAGGGATTTATACGCTCTTTTCTTGAAGGTTCCGATGTCGTATTGGTCCGGAAATACCGCTGCAGGCAGTTCGTTCCACAGTGTGATCGCACGTGGTATAAAGTTTAAATAAAATGGTAGGATAAGTACATAGGTTTATACAAACGCTAGATAGAGCTCGGGACACACAGCTTAACGTCTTTTGAATTTTAAAGATTATAATACCTAGACCGAAAATAAATCAACGTACAGACTTCAATATTACGTTTTTATTTATTATTCTTCTTCTGAATATTGATTGGAGAATGATAATGCTACAATTAAATGTACTAAAATATTTACTTAGTTTTTATGACTAAGTATATAATTACATATAATTGTAGCATTTAAAAATATATTGTTTCTCTCTCTGTAAAATCCATTCTAATATTATAAATGTGAAAGTGTGTTTATGGCAGAGGGAGTCAAACGAGCAGGCGGGTCACGTGATGTTAAGTGATCACCGCCGCCCATAGACACCTGTAACACCCGGGGGGTCACGGAAACGTTGACCCTAGACACATCATAAAGGGCTGGAAAACTAAGCAGAGCTTCTGAATTAGGATATTACAAATTAATTGAGACTCGTAGCTCATATTAAACGTAAAACTATGGGATTTCTTCTGGAACAATACTTGCTTAAACTTTTCGGAGAAATGCAACAAGTGCGGTGGCAAAAATAAAGGAAAAGGATAAAGGCAGGAAAATGAAACGCTTTACTGGGGCACATATGACTGATGTATCCGTGAAATGTGCCCCACCATAGACATTAAATAAAGGTTGATCTCAGCTGTTGGACGAGATTGTATCTATAACACCTTTGTATCACAATATTTCTAAGGAATAAATGATCTATATATCTAATAAACCTTCCTTGAAAACCCTAAACCCTCCCTAAGTCAACTTTTATTTTTTTTTCCGTCCGATTAAATTAAATTCGGCTAATGAAGGCGACAATGCTGGCTGATGTAAGTAGGCATTATCAGAGTAGGCCCGATGCCAACTAAATCAGTCATTAAACCGTTAAATAATCATCAAACACCACTGTAAATATTGGTCATCTCTCCTGCCAGCGTCTAAACATTTACGATGTGTGTATGTTGGCGTCATTCAAACCTCGTAAACTAAAAGTTTAAAAGCCGTGATTGTTGTATTAAAAATAAAATTCAGATAAGTACGATTCAAGCGAGACATTGAGGAGGCCAGTATCATTAAATACACACACAAACTTTAAATCCAAATTATTATGTTAGTATTGCAGTAGGTAGGTATATTTCTGATTATAAGTAAGTAAGTTATTAAACTAAAACTTAAAATAACATTTATTTTACTAGAACACAAATTGGCGAGCTAAAACTGCTTAAGCAGCCTACGACAACACATCACTAGAAACTCGACACCGCTATAATCCCGCAATCCCTCATGCGACACAAAACATCTTGCGGCTAGAAATATTGTGAAAAGCTGCACTCGACCTGCCTCCCAATAAATCAATAGACAGTTCCCTTCCCGCGCTTTTTCTCGACCACAGACAATTAGCCCGAGACGCAACCATAAACAAGAGAGCGTCTAATCCGTGGATTAGCGTGAGGCGACACAAGCGGTGTGCTCCAGGAATTTCTTGTAAAATAATTGTAAATCTACGTCAAATCACAACGACAGATACATATGTTAGGATTAAAGAGATTAACCCGTTTTATGTGGCGCGTTCGGTTTCGATACTGACGACTTCCCGCCAAAACTGTCTTAATCTCTCTTTAAATATGGTAACATCGTGCGTTTTGATTTCGGGAAACGCTAAATATGGATTAGAGGGTTTGTTTTTGTTGATTACAATTTAAGTTGCGACAAATATCTATGTTGTTGTCGTAATGGCGATGACGCTAGAATTTTCGCCTCTTTTCGTAATTTACTAAAATTTATACTTACATATAATAAAATTGTAACCGAGCTAAGTATATCTGTACATGAGAGATATTTAAGAAAAAAGTCCCATCCATTTGGGGAGGGCTGGGACTTTTTAAAGGCCGTCAACTGTCTATGGGCGGCGGCAATCACTTAACATCACGTGACCTTACATTAAAAAAGAAAATAAAAAAATATAGGAGACCTCTATAGGGCCTATAGAAACAAAGCTATTGTTTTTAGAATTTTTGTCTGTCTGGCTTTATGTTTGTACTCGCATCACACAAAAGCTACTGGACGAAATTTGATGCGGTTCATTCATAGTTGTATCGTAGAAGTTCTAACTTAAAATACAGCATAAGTAGTTATACGCGGACGACGTCGCGGGCACAAGCTTGTAGTATAAATGAACTTTGATTCCTAATTTGACCAGTGACCAAGAACTTTGGTCAGATGCGCGGACATGTTAAGATGAAGAAATAGTATTTATCGTGACAAACCTTCGTCAAGACAGATTTTGAAATTGGAACTTTCTCGCTATTGTCAAGGGCTAATCTCTTAAAAAAAGAAAGGATTATGGCAATGGACAGTCGTTGAAAGGGCACAATTGGGAATATTTATAGTTTGTCGCATTGTACGTATGTTTGTCCACATTGAGTTTATTCAATATCGCATGTTTATTTGCACACATTGCCCTGAAGACGTCCACCCTTTGAGCGGATGTTGTTCTTGGACATAAAATAGGATTTGCTCATGATTATATATATTTTTGCATGAATTTATAATAATTATGGCGACGGTCACCCATTTACGATTTGAATTATGTCAATTTGTATTTATAAGAAGGTTTGAAATCGTTGTCAATCACGATAGAAATCTTTGTGAGTTTTCAATGATATTATATTTTTAATAGCATCTCAGATCATCAGAGTGCAACTAGTACAACAATTAAAATTATTTTTGGTATCCAAATAAAGATAATTTATCATTTCCTGTTTTAATTATTAATCCTCAGTTTCTTGCTGGTCTGAAATACGGTTTATGTGACATGTCGCCTTCTTCTAATGTGGCCTGCAGTCGAGTTGTCGTTTTCTAAGGCCGCCTTCGCCCAGAATACAGGCTTTGCATAGCTTAGGCACCAGACCCCCACACTATGATTTGTAATTAAACATTTAGCAAATAAAAAAATGGTCCAGAGAATATTGTTAATGTTAAGATTTATTTACATTTGTTAAGTACTTATGTGGGAGATTTTCTAAACATTATTATTACAAATTATCCGAGCACGCGTTTAATTTCCTTATTATATTTCTTACTCATTTTTTCTGTTTACGTAAATAGACAAATAATCATCACAGTATTAACCGTAGTGTAGGTACAGCTGAATAAATAGAAACCTAATGAAAGAAAGTAAAAAAATTAATCAAGTTGATGATTGATGAAACACTTGATGTTAATTTTTTTATCTGGAACATACATTATGTTATTTTTCGCCAATTCGTGAAGGCATTTGAGTGGTCTGGTCGGTTTGAAACCAAAATCAACATCTTTATTTAGAATTAAACCTTCAAAGGCACTTTTCACGTCAGTATTGAGAAACATATAATATATCTTAATCATAGTTACAGACTACCAGCATTTCGGAACGAATAGTGGTTTTATAGTGGTATGGAGCC
>JADGIL010023578.1:8632-21357 GCA_020352625.1 Cactoblastis cactorum | reverse complement strand
GATAGCTTTTCTGTAATGTGTACCAAAAAATACTGATTATGAGATAGTGTAATGTAATTGTTCAGGTTACGCAAAAGATTATGTACAGATTATTTTTTCCTTACACAGAAGTATGCGCAACCTACATTTGGTAAATTAACAATAGAAATATATTTTAAAATTAGTGTAATAAAGCGATTCATACGTCGTTTTGATTAACATCATGAATTTCGAGATTAATTTGTATTTGAGGAAACCCTTCATAGATTTAAGGGTTCGTACAGTAATATTACAATATAAACTATCTAATAACTCAGTTGCCAAAAATCACCCAACAACATTTTAATCAGTTCCATTCAACAGCAGGATTGGATTATCGAAAACAAGTTGCAAAAATTTCACATCCCAAAATCCGTACCAGACAAGTATTTTCGTGCTGATCCGAGCTGATTGCCTTGTTAAGTTTAATTTAATATGTATTCAGATGTATCGGATAACGTTGCATGTAATGCCAAGTGCCCGGATTGGGAAATGTTAAATTTTCGTTTCCATATACTTGTAACGATCTAGATGTTTTATGCACGACCACGAAAAGGGTCTCTTTTAAATGTTATTAATATTAAAGGTAAATTATATGTTTCATTTAAAATGTACCATTTTTTTCTCTAAACACATATTAAAAGTAAGTCTTAATTAAATTTAAAAATATACCTAACTGTGAAGGAAATTAACACAATTACTGGTTAAATTGATCACGTGGCGCTGGAGCGTGAAATTTAATGGGGAAACTATAATCGGACCGCCATTAATTGGGGTAAAGACTGGTTGCAGCGGGCTCGTAAACATGTTTGTCTATGGTTCACTAATTAAGGAGGTTTCGGTATTAAATTACAGGGTAGTCTTATTTATTGTATGTATATATGGTTATCCGACTTCTGTGGTGTAATGGTAAATATGCCTCTCTGTTATTTAACATTGATCTTTTCGTGGCTGTCCAGGGTCTTGGATTTTTATATATAATAAAAATAAACGTAAAAATAAGCATCTAAAGTTTTATCTCGTTATAGATAATTTTATTGTTTTTATATTAATTGTTATAGGATCTGAATATTTTCGACAGTTGACGCATTTTGGTGCCAGGTTTTATAACGACCCCTATATTTGTTCGATAAAAAGAATGTGTCTTAGTGTTTAATAATTAAAAAAACTTAGAATTTCCGTACTCTGTTGTTATAAATCGAATTATCTTCAATTTCTTTTAATCTTCTTACATTTAAAAATTAAATAATTTTCGTTATTCTCATTAATTCTATATTCTCATTCGAAAATAGCAACTCGCATAGGTTCTGAGAACTTAAGTGAGAAAATGTTTTTTGAAGTACATGAAAGCTTTAGAAGATCAAAATATCTAAAAATTTCGAAGCGGCGGACCCTGCTATTATTTATTACTATATCTCTGTAGTAAAATGAAAAATCATTATTAAAATTTAACACTTAGAGCTACATTTTGTGTTTTAAAAATTGCTCATTTTTATACAATATTTAAACGCAATAATTTGAATGTAATACAGAAAATTCAATTAAATCTCATGATAGGCTCTTTAGATACTGAGATTGACCCTTTTAGTCAACACTGGCCCATTATATAATTATCACTGGCCCTTTTCTGGGCGAGAATTTCAAATAAAGCGAATTATCGCTTTAAAAACTGATGTCCTTTTTTTACCCCTCTTGAACGGTTGGAAAGTTTTTCTAATGATTTTGTTGAAATTTGTTTTTGGTATGGTTTAGGGTTGACAGTTGTCGTCATGTCTGCATGGATAAGTCTAATTCAATGTGAGGTTTTGCTTTATGGCTCAAAATGACACAGCAATTAAAGTATTATCTCGAATTTATGAAAACTTTTGATTGCCTATACCGTAACTTCATTTTGATTGCCTATACCGTACTTATAATTCCCAAACTTTTGTTTTTTTAAAGATACAGAGGGCGTGCTTAAAAGGTTTAAAAGCTAAAATGTGGTTTCCCTATGTATTTTACAAAAAAAGATTACAGTACATATTTTTTCTTTCTATCACTTTTACAGTGCATAATATAAATAATAGATGGAATAATATCAGATTAGGTTCAAAATAAAACGAGATTTTAATAAAATCTCATGCGGTGCATAATTTTGATTTACTTCCTTACGAGCAGGAAAATTGCCTAATGGTACTGCAGGGAAAATTTTCTTTATAATAAATTTCATTGTATCTTATTTTGCATAATATTTTTATTATATATTTTACGAAGGAGATCCCAGTAAGATGCAGAGGGAATGTGCTGGATATATGAATTATATTTTACATATTATTTAGATATATAAATTAACCCCACAGATCATTATATATATTAACACGGATTTTTTTGAATAAAAAGTTGTACAAAAATGATAAACAGCTTGTTCCTTTGCAAATAATAAGGAAAGGGACAAACTGATGTTCTTTGAAAAAAAAGACACTATGTTTTCTTATTAACCATTAAAATGTATGTACTATTTTACCACTAAACGATGTTATTGAATATGATTAGCACTTTGTTGTTGAATATATAGACTTGGTAATTTTAATGTGTTTATATTATCTTTCTGTCAAAATACGAGAGACTATTAAAGACCAAAAGCCTGATCAGATCTGAGATCCTACCCTAAAGTTATTGACAAATCGACCGCTAATCTAATTCTAAAGTTCTTGCTAAAAGCAACGTAGAATATAATCCAATATTGAAGGCTTGATCAACATTTTAACCCTTTATCAGAATTTGATAAGTTTTGAATAGTAAGTTTATTGGTTTTGATGGCCTTTCAATAACTGTTAGTTGATGTAATAATAGACATTATTTTCTTTATGTATTTTTTTTAAATATAAATACAACTTTTAGCTAGCTGAAAGTACAGGTAACATCAAAAACTGAAGAATAAAATTAAAAAGTTTTATGTTGCAGTTAGTTTTAGTTGATTGTAGCTTCATTGGACTTGGTAGGTACATTTTCGTCCTGTGTTATTCAGTCAGTCAGAGAGTATAAAATATGATAATAATAATAGTGTTATATTTTCGGGTTCTATCCCCGGTCAAGTCATGGTGGAAAATTATCTTTTTCTGATTAGCCTGGGTCTTGGATATTTATCTTACATATACATATCTATTTGTAATAAAATACAGTATCATTGAGGTAATATCCCATATCACAAGCCTGGAACTTACTTTGGGGCAACTCAATTTGTGTGATTTGTACCTATATGTATATTTATTTATTTATGCATATCGTAGTTATCAGACCCAAAAATAGACTACTTATAAGGTAAACATATTTTTAAATAACTTATTATTAAGTCGTAGTTGTTAGACAATAATTTTGATTATCTATTACATTCCTTCATTAGGCATGTAAATGTCCAGTTAAGAAGCGGATCGGAATCTAAATCTGGTGTTTTGCTCTCGACGCGGCTGGCCCGGGGCGATCAATGCTTTACAAGGATTATTATGTAACAAATACTAGAACTGCTTTAAACTGCACTTTACTTTTTCTATAATACAATGGGAACACAAGTTAGTTAAGTTATAAAATATTCTATTACTACCTACCTATCTAAATATGAAATTACATTTTATTTTTGACAGAATGATTAGAATTTTACTAATTCGCCCTCTTAATACCACCAGGTTACTTATAAGCACGATATATTAACACATCTAGATGTGTATAGGCTTTTAGAAGGTTCACCAAAATTCTACGGTTTTGGGATAGCGTAAGCTCACTTCGCTTGCTTAATTATTTGTTAGTTTTATTTGTTAATTAAATTTTCACTAAAATTCTGTGTGGCCAGTTCTAGCTGCTATCCAGTTATAGAATATGGCCATGTCTGTTATGTCATTAGACCCTTTCTTGCAATACGGCTACTTTGGCCGATGGCCATTATGGGTGTTTTGTGTGGACCTTATTACAAGACAATGTTCTTATAATGCTTCCGCTATTAGATGCATGAATCAAAATGATATATTTTTGTTTTTAGAGATATTATAACCATGAGACCGTCTCAAGTCGAAATTCATTTTATAAAGTTAATAAGGTGATGATTAAACATGTTTGGTTTCAATATTTATAAAAAAAATCTATTTGTCAAATTTGCAGTTTCTAAACTATAACGTATCAAGTAATACAAATGTTTATTATTCAACTTTTGAAAAAACGCATTACATTATTGTTTTTTTTTTCAGCTTACCAAATAATGTCTTGTTATTAAATATAAATGCAATAAAATTATTGTGGTTTCTCATATGTTTTTTATAGTAACATATGGCGTAAATCTTGGACAATAAAGGGTTTGATGATGGAGGACTTCTTATCCAACCCAAACGTCTTGCGTACGTGACCGACATATGTGGAGTTTATTCGGTTTGGGTCGTAATGAAGGTGTATTGCATTTATCAATTTGTACTATGCTTTATGTATTAGAAAAAAAAATTTTCAATTACTAAATTAAATCCCAAATAAATGTGTATTCAAGTTGAGCTAAAAAAGGTTGACGAGAGTACTTTATAAGTGCATGTACCTATCACACTGGCAGTTTGTACTATTAAATTAAAATGATGCGTATTACTTATTTAGCCATACCTCATCTGAATTAGTTTCCGTCCGACCATAAAGATGGTATTCGAAAATTGATTATTGCTCATAATGTAAATTGCTCGAAATGTAATTCGAAAATTGATAACATACTTCCTATATCTTTAGGAAGGAAGTAGGAAGTATGTTTTTAATTTTCAAATTATACTTTGTATATACTTAATAAAAATATTGTCCGAACTTCAACCACCCTACATAATTATTTTTTACGTATATTTTTTATTTTTTACCTTTTATTACTTACGGGGTATGAAAATCAAAAGTCGCCAGATTCAAAAGCCGCGATTACCAAAATGATGGCCTTATTGAGGGAATGGAGATTCAAATATAGTGTCAGTTTTCAGCTCATCGCCTATACTGTAAGAAAAAACCCTTTTTAAGCCTTATTCCTCGATATAATTTTAGAGTCTGCGCGGGAAGAATAGTAACTGGTACATTATACATTTTTCATTCACTTACAGCAATATTAAAATCAGCATGTTGAACATGCATATCATTACTGCTACACGTTATAAAACTAACCTAGTTTATTAGTCATACGTCATATTCTTAGTGTATGTAATTGCAGATAATTTACATGTAAAATTACACTTGACTAAGTTCTTTCAACATTTTTGTGAGTTTCTAGTTAGCTTCAAACTGAATGTAGGTATTAGTATCTAAACAGACATCTAAAGGCATGTAGATAAATGTGCTGCTGGTTTACTCGCTCGTACTCAGAAAGCTAAGAATTAAATTGAGTTAGCGCTTTGCATTTGTTAGGAATACATTGAATAAATATCATGAGGTCTTTGTATATAATTGAATTATTCCTTGTTAGGTATTAATAATACACAACAAGAATAATATTACCATGTTTGTTTAGATAAATACAAACGAATAATAAGGTTTATCAAATAATAATAACAATTTTCATAAGGTGACTTTTTTAAATCGAGATCGTTAGAACACAAATTTTCATCTGATGATACTAACTTTTTTAATTCTTGGCTCACTCGAGAGGTAAAGACGTGATCGGTATCCTAATATTATCGATTTTCTTAGTACAAGACACGTATTTGAAACTGGGATATATTATTATCATACTGTTTTTCCAAACTTCAATCTACTCGTTTCAAATACGTATCATAATAGCCTTTCTAAATTAATGAAATGTTAAAAGGTTATTAATGTTATTTTATTTGTTGACTTTCAGTCGTTATTAATGTCACATGACTTGTCAGTTTACGTGAAGTCATAAAAGAGAAAAACGTATTTCTGTATGTTAAATTTCTGTATGTATGTGTTTTGTCAGACTGTTTGTTTTCCATAAATGGCGATGTCCATTGAGCTGTAAGCTCGTTGTTTGCATCTATCTGTGGGCGCGGCGTGGCGTGGCAATCAGTCGCCACTAATGTCCCCGGCCTCCCAAGTTAACGTCCACTCATAAATCAGCGCGTCCTCGACCATTGCTCTGGCCATGTAACCGAATAATATCCTTTTCAGAACACACAAACACATACACACAAATATAGGTTCCACCAGTCAGCTTATGCCACATTCCGCTGTGTAATTAAGGATAAATAGCTGTGATTTTGTATTGTAATAACAGGTACGTTAGGTTTATTATATACTTAACTGGGAATATTAATTTTTAAGTGGATTTGTGATCCCACAAAACGCAATAGTAAATGCTAATATCAACATTTTTGGATGGAGAGAGGTTCATCTAAAAACAAGAAGAGAAAATTTCATTTTAAAGATTTGGTAGTCAGAAAATTATATTATCCTTATCCTATTTGTATGAATAAAACATTGGCTTACCGTTATTATCGACAACTTATTTCGGACAAAGCAAACAGGAGGAAGGTTAATATTTTTGAACCTTTCTAAGCTATCATAAAAACAACACAAATGAACGTTTCAATTTTCTATGTCTTAGATAAATGTAAGCAGTAGAACAAGCTACCCTAAGCTTTTTGCGGGTCTGTCGCAGTAACGTGACCGCCGGCGTCCGGCGACAATTTCCCACAACAGTGGCGCGTGTCGCACGTCGCACCGCTATTACATGCACTGGACCGGAATTTGAACTGACCACGGACTAAGAATTTTGTGTATTAGAGTTTAGTATTCCAAACTTGTTCATTTACATAACCAAGGATATAGACCGAGACTTAATTTTTTTTAACAGTATTAAAATTAATGTTTGCTTGACATTATTATTAATATACTTATTGTTACAGGAACGTGTTCATTGTACACACTTTTTATAATTGTTTTGATTTGTACTATTTAAACGTAACCTCATTTTAAATTAACACACTTTTTGTTAAATTAATCTCTTCCAAAATGTAAGAGGGCGCCTTTTGTTTTTAAATCTGGTTCTTTTTCAGCTTTTAATTCAACACTCAGTTTATGGGGAATTGCAAAAAAGCCCAAAGCGCAGAGGCTTGCAATATACTTTGCCTGATCTCATAAATAAGAATGAGGAACAATGAATAAAGCCCCGAAAGCGGTGCTCAAAGGCGGTTTTAAAATCTTATCTAAGTCGGTGGCGTGATTGACAAAACTCGGGCCCGATAGGATCGTGGGTGTTTGCTGGAAGATTTCAGCCGAGAAGCTTCCTCGGCTCGTCGGAGACACTGAGGATTAGATCAAGTCGTAAGAAAACAAAGTCTTTGCATTCTTAAAATTTGTGAAGAAGCTTTTTAAATTTTCAGTGTGAAGTGTCAATTTTAATAATTTTATAATAATAAATATACCTATTCGATTAAAAAAAATATTTTTATGGTCAACATTTTGATTTCCAATCCGATTTTAGTAAAGAATTGAATACTTATCTCATTTCTCTTTCAATCATTGTACTTATTCATTCTTCCCATTTAACATGTATTATAATTTTACCCTTTTTCAAAAATTTATAATCATGGTTTTTATAGTTATATTACCAAAAATGCCTATGTCTATACTTAAAAATAATGCTCTCCGAAACATGCCAACATTTTTAAACAAGTATAAAATGTAGGTATCTAAAATAGCATTCATTCGACAATGTCCACACTCCCGGAAATGGAGGTCCGCATGTACACAATAGAGCCGAAATGAATAAAAAAATGGCTACACCATGAAAAGATTTCATCGGTAGATAACGTCATCGAAAAAACAGCGTGAGTGGCCATCAATCAGGCGCCTATGTTCGGGAGTTGTTACTTAGACCAGAATGTGATGTTTTTATACATTGTCATATTCTTTTTTATACATTTTTTACTTAATGTTGTTTTTATTATGACTTTATCTACCACATGTGTAAATTAGTAATTAGTTATTGACATAGCAGCGTAGCGTTCAATAGCTTCTCGTATATTATTTACATTCAAATAACATTTATATTTTAAACTAAAAAACTAAACCGTAACAAAACTTTACGACAAAGGATACATGTACTGAACATTGAAAGCTTTAGTGTTGATATATGGAGAGCACGTAAAATTCCAATGAGTCGGTAAGATTTCGGGGGCGTTCCTATTCTACTAGCTTACAAAGGAAGTTAGTAGACACTAAAGTAGTCGTGAAAGAATTAATAATATCTTTAAAAGAAAATGCTGACATAATCTAAATAATGATAAATATAAAGCCACTGAAAGATCACTGATTGACTCACTTATCACGTGATTTCAGAATCTATAAGCGCTAGGGATCTCAAATGTTGTATAAGAGTTCCTTTTAGGACGAAGGAAAGTACTTACTGAGAAGGTATTTTACTAAGGGAATGCGAATGGGAATTATGGGCCGCGAACGTATCCGCGGGTAAATGCTAGTTGTAAATATAAAAGGTATTTATTTTAATAATACTTATGCCCAGGAGGACATATAATTTGATACTTTGAATAAAGTCGCAGTTATTTTACTAATCTTCATAAATGTAGTTATTTTTAGACACTTTACAAATACTTTTACTTTCCTACAGGCTTGGCACGTAACCTATTTGATGAAAAGTGCTCACTGTAACCTGTGAACCGCAATACTAGAGTATTGCGAGCAAATTGGCAATCTTGAAATACTTTGTGAGCTAAAACAGAAAATTTAAATACAAAAAGGTATAGCATATAATATTTACAAATGTCATGAGCACGATATTTTTTGACGCCAAATAATGGCTCAATTTCAAATAGTTGTAGGGCGGCGTCGAAAGAGATAAATGTGAGTATTTCGTGTGAGAAATACAGAATATATTGCTTATCCATGCGAGATATCTCGATGGGTACTTATTTGAATTTTCAATATATTTTCAGTTACATACATATGTAAAATAGTCTGTGGAATTCAAAATTATATATAGGGCCAGTTCACATAGATTGATTTACCGCCAAAGTAAGTTCGAGACTTATGTTATGTGATACTAACTCAACGATACTATATTTTGTAATAAATACATATATAGATAAACATCAAAGACCCAGGCCAATCAGAAAAAAACAATTTTCCATCATGACCTAATCCGGGGTCGACCCGGAACTTCCTGAGTATCGGTCAGACGCGGTATCCACTACACCACTCGTCATATAATGCATTACTTGTCATACTCGTCTTATATTAGTAAATGAATAGGTATATGGAATTATTTTACAGATTCAGTCATCACCAATGTAAGTTCGAGATTTGTGTTACGGTATACTAATTCAATATTTTCGACATTTAAATACAATGTAATTGTAAACTCCTTAGTTTATGTAACATTTTTTGAAAATCATAACATTTCAATATCTAAAACGACCAAGTTTATTTAATGCGACAAGGTTGTTCGAGTGTAAAAGTATAATCAAATGGAAAGTAAATAAAAGCACTATTTCAAATATTCTCGATAAAATATTAAAAAATGTATTATTCATTAAAAAAACTAGCCGTCTGCCGGCTTTGTCTTTGATATCTAGGTATATAAAACCATTTCATTTAAGAGTTAAAATACGTTCATAAATAACTTAACCTGTGTTTAGGTTAAGTTAGACATACTGTTCAACTGATCATAGTATCCTATAAACAGTCTGGAACACCAAGATTGCCGGGATTAATTTTAGCCCCTTTTTGAAGACATCCATGTGGGTTGATTTTTCATCTTAGCCGCTTCACTGTTGATAGTGTTCGTGGTCGTCATGTTGTGTTGAAAGAGGCAACCAATGAGCTAAAGTCGAGATAGAAATATTATTTAACATTCAGTTTCAACCATGAATGCAGCAGGGAAATCTGGCAGCGGAGAAAGAATTACAAATTCTATCCGAGGTAAGACATCCTTGGAGAGCCCTTGTGTATGTAGCCGACGGCTGCCATGCCGTACCAGCAGTCAAATACGGAGATAGACGTAATTTATCCACTTCCGAGATCTCTAGACGATTGTTCCACTTTCCTGGTTTGTTTTATATTTGAACAAATATTTTGCCTACGGTAGACTTGTGTAGATACTAGCTAAAAGCAAAATTGTACAAGGGCTTTCCTCTTAATTTTATTAGTTTGCTTTGTAAGAGTGGTATAAAACACCATAAACCGTAAACCTAAAAATATACTGGATGTGGGATAATGAACAACCTAATTAAAGTGACCCGATTGGTCTTATACTTAAAACACCCTAAGTTCTTGTCTAAATAGTTACGTTGTCGCCTGGCAAATAATTTGCTTGCACTAAAGTAAAGCTATTCCTTATTGCTCTTTTTAGTTGTAAGATAGTCTAACTAGGCTTTTCTTACAAAGATAAGTTTAAAGTACGATAATTTTATTCCTAATTGTGACCAGCTCAATTGAAGATAAGAAAAAATATTTATTTGGAATGCCTATACTAAAAGTAACACAAATCGCATAAATCTGTACCAAAAACTGGCACACAAAACAAAGTTTCTCAATAATCTTTTAACTTCCTCTTTTTCATGAGCAAAAACATTGGGGCTTATTCATGGCAAACATAGTTACTCAAACTAGCCTATTGAGATTAACTAAGTTGCCCGAAAACAACATAATTAAGTTTAGTGTTCTGGTCCCTGCGATGTTTATTAGATTTATTATTGATTTTCCAGTACCTATTATACCAACGGACTCTCTGTTGACGTAGATTTGGGTCAGAATGATAATAATGTAAACAAAACCAAGGGTGAAACTTACGTGGAGAAGGAAGGAATAATTGGACATATCCGCGTAAGACATACGGAATTCCCTTCAAATTCTGTGTATGAAAAAAGTCAAGAGCACTTGTAGAAATTAGTTTTGTTTTCGCCAAACATGTGCTAAGAGAAACTACAGGATAGTTTATTTCGTCTACGGTATTAGCTAATTAATATTTAGTATATGTATATAGTGCACGAAATTTTAAGAAAACTGTCAGGTACGGGCTGACCCTTAAAGACATTTACTAGAAATATGAGTTCAATTCATATTCAGTTACAAAATTTATCAATATTTTTATATAAAGTTATTCATTTAGTACTGTAAGTTTATATAAAAATACTAAGATTACGAAGACAAACGACATTTAACGAGCACATTCAACGTGCTCAGGCACCATATTTTTTAATTACCTTCTTTTAATATTTTGCCATTATTGAAATAAAGAATTTTTCACACCTCACACTCGACAAAGTTTAATTATATGTCACGAATTGTCAAAGTAAAGCAAGACTTTATTCTCTTGGAAGATAATATTGTATGGAAGTTCCCCAGGGATTAAAATGACTTGAATTTCGAACGTTGATATTCGTATAAAGACTTTTAGCATACAGCCATTGCAAAGAGTTTTTTTTTCTTAAATCGAACTTTAAAAACAAAGAAAATTAAAACAACATAAGAAAATGGCGCCATTCTGAAGACAAATAAACTATTTAAAACTTTCCAATATTTCTACATAAACTGTTACAAAAATATCATTAAGTGATAATAATTTAACTCCAGAGTTTAATACATTAGATGCTTTAGGGATTATTAATAATCTACTACCGGAAAAATCAAAAGGTAAATGATTATTTTTGTAGTACTTTCTTTTTATTGTCTCGCATAAGGTGTAAGAAGTAGAGTATTCACATCTGGAGTAAAGGACTGTCGTAGTCTTGTGCTGATTGAATACCTTGCTTCACTCAGTATTCTATATGACTCATAGATTTCTTCGCTACGCTCAGGATCCAACGCCCGTGACGTAACACCGTGTCGGTTCTTTACTCCCAAGGTGCATAATTTACTATTATTTATAACTAAAGTGGTTATTAGATAATCGAAGTTTTAATTTGGTTTGACTTACCTCATGATAGCTTTAACCTCAAGCAGTTTGACTGATTATTTTAAGTAATACGAAATTCTATAATTTTAAAATCGTTTATTTACTATTGAAAATTATAGATTTATTTGAAATCATTTTGTAAACAAGTTCTTAGTTCAAGGCGGGCGGCGCCGCGCAATCCGCAGTTCACATAAATAATGAATTATTACCATCACAAATTAATGGTTGACTCGTAAACAATACGAATGAGGATTTGGTAAGGTTTTGTAGAGCTTCCATTAGGCTAAGATGGGCACATTAATTTTAGGGAATATTTGATAATGATAACGCTTTGTCATAATTGTTCTTAGCTTTATGTCATCAATCTTCTGAAATATTACATATAAGTATACTATATAATTGTAATACCCTTTTTACCATTTAGGAAGCCCTTGTTATCTCAATCTTGCAGTTGGGTCAATGGTTTGAATTGGATAAACATCAAACATAAACCCAAAGATACGTATATGTAGGTGAGTACCCCACTTGTTATTTGAGAGGTTGGTATTACATACTTTAGTATAAGCAATTTTACTGACGCTTATCCCAATTTCAAGTTTGTTTGAATACGGGGATATATTGGATAAAATTAATTAATTAACTAATAATATTGCTTATAAATGATCTAACAAAGTATTTTACGCATGATGCGTAAAAAACAGCATTAGACGTAAGCTTTTGTTAATATATTATATGAATTTTATTTTCAATGATAATTTTAAGACGTGGTAACAACATCTGTGTCGTAATAGTTTAAATGCCTGTCAGCACTCAGCAGGTCTGAGGTCAATAATAATAAATAAATAATAAT
>JADGIL010023566.1:0-21503 GCA_020352625.1 Cactoblastis cactorum | reverse complement strand
TTCAAATTAATGATAGACATGACCACATTTTGCTAGGAAAGTTTTGTGATTCATATTCTTCTGTGAATTATCTTTCATAAAAAATATGTCTCATTCAATAAACAGATGGGTGTAGGTCGTTTCAAATACGTATCTTAGACCATAACCTTCATAAAAAATAAATTTTGAGTGATTGACATCGTGAACAATAGAATAACCATAATTTTAATTAAAAATAAGTATGTCTAATTAGCATAATTATGAACTTTCGCAAGCAAGTGAAATAATAAAGGCCCTACTTAGATAAATACCATAGCGAGTTTGATTTTTTACTGTATTGCTATTTCAATAGATGTTATGTCAATAGAAATAATAATACATGACATAACAATTATATAAAAGTGATTTAAAAATCTTTCAGCCAAAGGGACTTTATAAGGGACCAAAACTGTTTGAGTTTCTTTCGGCGTTTCTTTTTAGCAGTGGTCGTTCTAAAATGCTGGTTTAATTAGTGGTATGAGCTTGCAGCATGAATACGTCCAGGGAAGTACCACACTCCCACAGAAGACCGACGCCTGAATCGCGGCTATCAGCCGCTATGCTCCGTCTGGTGAGTGGGAGAGCCGGAGGACCAACTTCCCCGCCTTCCTCATTTGGGGAGGGCGATTTTTTTAAATAGGCCGGCAAAGCTTTCGTTGACCCCGCAGGTGTTGCAGTTGTCTATGGGCGGCGGTGATTACTTAACATCATATGACCCGCCTGCTCGTTTGCGTCCCTCTAACATAAAAAAAAGATATGCTGGTAATCTGAAGTGAAATGGATTTTGCTTTTGAAAGATATAAAATCCAGTGATTTGTAAAATACTATCTTCATCGTCAGCTACACATGACCCACTAGCGCCAGTGAGCGTAATTGACAAGTAGAATTGGCCTTCGCAGCGCAGCCACGCAGACAATGAGGATGATGTAATATTTAAGATTAGCTGTCACAAAAAAGCATATCTAAAGGCCTGTAATTAATTTTGATTAGTGATAAGTGCAGGTGGTTAGTGATCGGGAGAAAATAAACGTGGACAGCGGCTGATTACTGCAAATGATTAGTTGGCTGCGTTCAGTACAGTACCTACAGAAGTACAGTGATTAGGAGCGTGTTCTATTTTTTTCTAAGTGGACTGTGAGTAGGCCTTCACGTCGCACCCTGCTTTCACCCTCACTCGCACAGTGCCTTCCGCGACTGACACTAAACACGTGTGAACACGCAGTTTATTGTGTACCGTATTTATTAAACAGAGTGACTAAACAAGAATTGGACATTACTTGCACTACACACCTGCATTAATCACCCACCCACCTGCACTCGCAATAATCAAAGTGAATACAGCCTTAATATAAGTTAATTAATTGACTTTAATCTCTCACTGCAAAAAGTCGTACGTCTGTTTTGTGTTAAATATTATTCACCTACAATACTTTAGCCAAAAATATTTACTACCTATATTATTTCAAAAATGTGCATTAGTTTGCATTAATGTAAAGTTTATGAATTTCATACAAATGCTATGACGAACACTGCTCTACCTATTATTAACTTACATACATAACATTTAAAACAAGGATATACATAAAATAAATACTAAATATTTACATACATACCTATTTATAATATTCTCGTAATTTACCTGACGAATCAATGGTTTTGTAGATGAATAATGGGTTTTTTGGCACTATTGCCTAAGACAACACTGAGAATTATCGCGTTCGATAAAAAGTATAGGACACTAGACCAAACGGTCTTTTATGCACTAGAACAATTATACAATGCAAGGCAGAGCGAAAGCCCGCATTCAACTGAATGAAAACCAAATGAATTATAAGTGTCGTGACTGTATTTTAAATAATAAAACCACGGTCCATTACCACGGGGAGTCGTTATCGCGACTGCACAAATACTACAATACTGAGTTAGGTACGCTGAGTATTTGCACCATGCTAGATAGCTGCAAAACGGCACACCTTTTATTATTATATTTGATTTGAAGTAAAAATGTTCTCGAAGTATCTATGCGGGGATATTAATTTAAGTTTTTATAATATTTGTCAAGTTTGTAAGATATTTGGGTGTTTGTAAGATATTTGACTGCCTCTCTGCGAAGAACTTATGGCGTAGGCGTAGGAATAATCGTTACAGAATTTTCAAATTTTCTGCGCTTTTTGTGGGTATGTATGCTCGCTTCGTGGTTCGCGGTTGACGCGGCCTTGCTCGCGTTCAATTAAATTAAAAAACGTAACCTATGCCACTCTCCAGACTGTTCTAAGTTCTGCAAGCATCTAGAGGAAATAGAGGAAAAATCAAAACAATGTGTTACTTATAAGAAACACACTAATAAAGTATCTACCACAGGCTGGTAATATCGAGCGAGAACCAGTGGGCGCGGGCAAGAAAAAAACGTAAATAATAAACTATCTATATATGTATACTTAACTCTATGGTATCTACCATCTTGTACTTAACCTGATTTATCGGGGAATCACTACATAGTAAGATCAAACAAAGTCGCTTTCCACTGTCAGTCCCTATTTATGCTTAGATCTTTAAAACTACGCAACGGATGTCAACGTTGTTTATTTTAATATAAAGAGTAATTCACAAATAAGGTTTTTAAACTCGTGAGAAGCCGGTCGCTAGTAATAAAGAACTGTAAAATACTGTGCAAATTTTTCATATATTAGTACACTTGTTTCATCTTTAATTTGTCTCATTAACAGGAAATCTTAAATCGTAAATTAACGATCCTTCACTAAGTTATACTGCCCCTACGCAGACATACATATTATTCGTTCTCGGTTCCACTCACTAGGGTTGTATACATCACTATTGATTTGGTTGGCGAGTCAAGCCGCTGGCAGAAGTATGTTTGGAATCATAATTAATTCCGATATCAAACCGATGTTTAAATATATATCCGTGTGAGTGAACCCATTGCCGAGCGAATTATTTGACATCCTTTTTTTACATTTTATTCGTTTCGCGGGCGTTTGGAGTTTAACCCGAAGCGCGATTGTCTCAAGTGTATTAATACCACTGGCTATCAAACAAGAATAGGCTGCATTTTGGCAGAACTCAGCAGTTTAAATTGCTTGAGACGTAACTAATCGAAACTAGAGATTACACGCTTTTAGTAGAATCTTAATTAGATGCTACTAAAACTTGCTTAAAATAAAATAATGTTTATTCAAACCAAAAGAAGTAAATAATGCTTGGTCATTACCAGTCCTTAAAATAAGTATTTCATTTGATATTTTTGTCAATTATATTGCTTGATACCTGTGTATATTATCTAAAGTAATTATATCAATTTTGTTACTGTTCGTCAAAATATTTTTTTTCTGCATATCTATTGGAGCAAAGTGTAAATATATAGTTCAGTCCAAATAAATATCTCTAATAGGTACGCCTATCATTGTTAAGTCGGGCAAATCCAAAATAAGATTATTGAACTTTTTTCTACTTAAATTACTTTGAAACCTGTGATGGTGGAATCTTTCACAGAGCTTTTTATAGAGGTCTCAGTTGATTATGATGACACGAAAATTAATTTTTTAAATGCAACAATTGTTACAAATACGTGCAAAGTTTCGTAAAATTAGATAAAAGATCTTACTATAAAACAAGTAATTAAATTAAAAAAAAAAAAACTCGACATTATGTAAAAGAACACACGTTAACATTGCCCCTATTTTGCGTCGAGAGTTTAAACATAGCTAAGTACACTATTGATTAAGTCACCTTTCTAACAAAAAAAAAAAAAGTTATATAAATCCACAGACAGAATGACACACTCACACATCAAACTTATAACACCCCTCTTTTTGCGTCGGGGGTTAAAAAATACGCAACTGATTCACCTATTATGAAATAACAACATTTAATTACTTAAAATAAAAAAAAATCTGCTGTATAATAAACTTCTGCAACTTTTCACAAACATAATGAGTAAAAGTAATTCGCTATAGCAAAATGTTAAATGAAAATTATTCATGAATAAAATTACAAATAATTAAACTTACATCTGCCTCCGTTTTTGAAAAAGCTCTCAGGCATGATAGATTTTGAATTTATAATAAACTTATTAATAAAACAACTTTGTTAACGAAATAATTCACGACAGCTATCTTTCAGTTGAACTGACACAATGTTTCGTCAGAAAGGTTTTACCGGTACTAACCAAAAACAAGACAGAGTATTGAACGAACGAGTTGGTTAGCGAACGTTTAAGCGTTGTGAATGTTTCGGGTTGAATGAATTAAGAAAGTTTACGCAACGGGGCACAGCGGCGAGGTGGGGTAGCTGTATTGCACGACACGCAGGTGAATCACGGGCCGGCGCATCAGGACCACGACACGTCACGTCACGACATGTAAAGTAGGTTGTCGCCATGTTGTCGCCTTTAGAAGAACAACCTGTGGGTGTACTTGCGTCCAAGGCCCGAGTTCACCGACTTGATCTAATTACATAGTTGATTTACTAAACAGACGATCAAATCCCTTAAAGGCAGGCAACGCTTCTGAAACCCCCCGGGCGATGATCACTTTACATCATGTGACCGGCCTGCTCGTTTGGCTCTCTCTATCATAAAAAAAAAAAACAAATATCAACGCTTGTTTAAACAGGTGATCATAGGATCATAATCTTTGATTAAACGTGTGGTGGACACGAAAACATATTAAAAAGAACATATTAGAAAATGGTGAACTCGGGCCCAAGTTGCTGCCGGGTCGAATTCCCTGAGGAAATCAGGTGATTAAATTTTTATTTCATGTTGTTTCTTGTGTTGTTTGACTTAATTTTTTTTATCTATAACATTCTTGATATAAGCCCTTTCATTTGATACGTTATTCGCTATATTTAACATCTTTTATTGATCCATATTAGGAGTATTTACAGGGTCAATGGAAGCTTTGTAGGCGAATCACGTAAAATCTACTGGATAAAAATTAAAGCGATTTTTAAAGTTTGAGTTTCGTTCTCGATACGCCGCTTAAAACCCGAGGTTTCAGTTATGAGTTATGTGCGGTCAAAGTAGCGGGCTTACGCTAGTATCTCATTTTTTTTAATACATGTATTTTTACACATTTTGAAACTATAAAGAAAATGTTTTGGAAATATTGGTTTACAACTAAATTTCTGTTTATGTACAAATGATTTACCTATCCGCCCGGCAATACAATGTAAATCCAGTTCATCGCTGGGTTAAAAATATCCAAGATGTTATAAAATTAAATAAGAGACGATGAGAGGCCGGGGTTGGCACGCCACACACTGAATTAAAAGGACGCATATATAATTTTTTTTAATCCTAATTATAATACTACGTATAACTTTTGCAGCAGAATTGCGATACAGTACAGTCAGTATTATTGGAATCGTAAATTAAGACTCATAATTTACATCAGGCAAGTAATTGATAGAAAAAAATACTTTCTTTGCTATTCTTACTATTATAAACAGATATATATGAAAGTCTTTCTTCCTTACCTGGGACAGAAGAACCTACGATCGCGAAACAGTTTTAAACTAGCAAGGAACAAGGTAGTTCCTTATAAATGAAGATATTATTTTTTTGCTTGCTTATAACATCATTATGATGTCTATCCCAACTTCCCCGCCCTTCCCATTTAGGGAGGGCGAGGTTTTTTATAGCCCAGCAACGCTCTGTGACCCTGCGGGTATTGTCTATGAGCGGCGGAGATCACTCAACATCACGTGACCCGCCTGCTCGTTTGGTTCCTTTGACATACAAAAAAATCTATACTAATATTATACTTAAAGATCTAAAGTCTATAACTATTGTTCGTTTGTAAGGGCTAATCTTCGGAAATACTGAACCGATCTTAAAAATTCTTTCAAAATTAGGAAGCTATAATATCCAGGAGTAGAGGCCATATTTTAAAGCCTAACGAAATGGGTAAGGGGCGGCTAGTTGGTGATATTTGGTAGAAATTATACAGAACCGGGCTCTTTTTATTGGGATAGATTTTTAAAAGCTGGGAGTGGCTTCCGCTACGCGTCCTTGTGTGACCCTTTGAAGGTCATCGAAACATGAGGCTCGTTGACCGAGCTAGTTACCTTGCAATTGTACGAAGACCTCTTATTAGTAAATGAACATGACTCTCATATATGTAAATCTTTATTTAGGACTTGCGGAGTACGTGGCCGGTGAAACAATTTTACAACCACAGTGACTATATAATACTATCTATTGATTTTTATGTAAAATCCTGGCCTTGTCCTTAACGTAAAGAGAGAAATAATTTTCCTTGAAAACGGAATATTACGGAATGATATACTCAAATGTCATTGACTAACTATTGTCATACGTAAATAACGTATGTCGCAAACAACTGTATAAAAGCGAAAAACTCACTTACTCATCACAAAATCTCAGGAGCTACAAGGGGCCTTAAATTTTGCATAAGGGTTCCTTAAAGGACAAAGGTATGTGCTTGCTAAGATTTAGATTTCTTTTATTTATGATAGATTTTTAAGATGGGATTATGCGAAACTCCCACAGGATCGGGAATTATAGGACGCGAGCGTAGCCGCGGGAACGAGCTAGTAACTTATAGGTAGCCACGGTACCTTGTAAGATAAACGTAGATCCAGTTTGAGGCAGGTATAAACAAGATACACAAACGAAATAAGTTTAATTTGGTAGGTAGTAAAAAGCCGAATAAAGCTAGCACTTCTAGATTTATTCGGATTATTAACTTGATAAGTAGGTAGGTAATTGATTCATATGCTCGTTGAAATTTTCTACAACTCAGAACAATCTATAAGCGCTACTAACACATTAATGTTAGATTATTTACGTAGACTTTAATTTTACTATCATTATTTAATACAATATGAAAACTTCGCATTTCGCTAAAAGTTTATTATAACAGTCAGTAGCCGCGCTCAAACGGTAAAATAAGCGATTAAATAATAATACAAGGAAAGTAATAAAAGTTACTCACAGTTTTACCGCGAGTTTGCGTGAAAACCGGCACGTAGCAGTCGCACTGGTGCACCGACAGACGCCGCCGAGGGGACTCGCTCAAGGTGACCTTAGCTCAATTTCGGATGGCAGAGTAGCCCACCATCGCGCATGCCCGAATAAAAACCATACTATAATCAAAATACACCGTTTGGAACGTCCGTAAGGTAGAGTTTGCCTTGCTCCAGGTTGAGCAATACCACTTGTTATAGTAAATTTTATTTCATGTCGATTCAGTGTGCGTGCTCGGTCAATGTCTCTATTATGAAGTTTGCACGCCAAAACGCTTTACGCGGAAAAACAGGTCATTAGGATTATTTTGGATATACTACTGTCGTGACATCACATGTAATGTTGGTAGTAATTAGGTTAGGCCGTAATATACGGCCAAGTCTTAGAAAGTTTACTATTTCATGGTGTTTCATTTATGTGCGTACATACATATGTACACCATTCTACATACAAGTAGCATATTTAACTTATCTGGCAGCTAGAAAATAGTAAACTGACACTAAAGTAGGAAAGGATAAACCTATATATTCAAAGATCAAACGCATACAGTTATTGAACGAAATTGGACATCGTAAATTCTGCAGGAACATTGTTGTTGACCGGGATTAGAAATTTTCTAATTATACCAGTTTTCTAATTTAATTTAAGTTAAAGTATTTTAAGGTTTAAGGCCCGTCAACTCACTCTACTATTTCTAACCAATAATCTACAGTCTTACCGCTCGATAGTCAACTATTGATGCGTTTCGGTAGACTATCGATAATTTTATCTACTATCAGACAAATTACTATGGAAGAACTAAGAGATAAAGAAATTTTAGTTTTATTATTTCAATTGAAAATCAAATACCTAAATCTTCAGAAAAAATGCCTTGTGACCAATTCACAGTGAGAAGCATCTTTGTAAAAGTTGTACACAGCCTGTTTGGATATTGTGGGGTTAAATAATTCAGCATTTCATCATACAATATTTCCAATTATTTGTATAATGCAAAAGGAAAATCAGTGATTTAACTTTTCTTTACAATATATTTGTGTGTAGGTACTGTGAAGTCTGAAAATCATTTTGTTTCCACCGCAAAATTACAAATCTGGTATTATTGTGGTGTACCACTTTAGAACTCTTCAGTTTATTAATACCAACATCACATCTGTAGCGTAAAGTGACCAGTAAACGTCTTCATATAAGAAACTTTGGCCACGGTATGACTTGCGACCTTAGTTAATAGACAATGGACTAACTGCATGACAATCACAACAGTATAAGAGCTACCATTTAATAACTCTTTCGTTACTAAGTGACTGATTGACAGACAACGCACAGGCGAAACTACTGAACGCAAGAAGCTGAAATTTTGAATGTATGTTCCTTGAAGGGTGTAGGGAGCATTAAGAGAGGATTTTTCGAAATTCCATCCCGAAGGGGGTGAAATCTTTTATATAAAAGTTGATCTACGGAGGCGATGCCGCGGGCTATAGCTAGTAATAATATAAAAAGGCTCCTCCCCATTTGGGGAGGGCCGGGGTTTTTATAGGCCGGCAACGCTTCTGTAACCCCGCGGGTGTTACAGTTGTCTATGAGCGGCGGAGATCACTTGGCATCGCGTGACCCACCTGCTCGTTTGCCTCCCTCTGACATAAAAAAAGTTTGTTGCATCATCTCAGATGTACATTAGAATAAATATTGTATGTTTCACATGACTCATGACATTCTGAATTTAACGTGAAATTGAATATAAATTAGTTTCTTGTTTAGTTACGAAATTTGTAGGACATGTTGATTGAAATATTGTTTTCCGAGATCCAAAATACCTAAATAAAAGGAATAAAAGATCTTCCTCCGTAGAAAAATGTATGTATGTATGTATGAGAAAAGTAGCACAAATTCACGTGACAAGAAATCGCTAAGCTATATAGTATATACGTACGTACTCTGAGATCATTTCAAATGATCAATACATATATATTAGCGATCTATGGGTTAGGTAGCTTTGGAACCACTGTACAAAAATCAAATCCAATTAGCTTAGAGCAGTGGTTCTTAACCAGTGGTCCGCGGACCACTAGTGGTCCCTGGAAGAATCTGAAGTGGTCCGCAAGCCATGCCAATAAACGTGAATTGACTTTAAAAAATAAACTACTTTTAGTAATTTCATAGGTTTTTTAATTGTTNNCAATAGACTAACTGGGTGGTCCATGACATAACGGAAATTTAGTCAAATGGTCCCTCTGGACTAAAAGGTAAAGAACCGCTGGCTTAGAGATTAGCAACGGAATATTTACTCTGTCGAAAGCTCGAGAAGAAAGAAAAATTGAGAAGAGTACCGATTTCAACATCTTGAGAGACGTTACCAGAAGTGTTGTCGCATGATTTAATCTGAAATCAGACTGAATAAGGTTTTTAGGCATGTGCGAAGTCGGGACGGGTCGCTAATTTACAATTATAGGAGATGATTTGACCTTATTAAAATTTCGTTTATAAGTAAGCCGGTTTTAATTTTACTACTGATGACAATCGCAGAAACCTTCCGGACACGCGTGTACTTCCGGACTAGTGCTGTAGGTTATGGTTCAAACCGCTAACAAAGTTTTAAGGAATTAGAGAAAGCTTTTGCCAGCAGGCGGACACAAACGGCTAATAAAAAAACAAGTAATTAAATTAAAAATATAAAAAACCCTTACACAATATTATAAGACACACTCGTCAAACTTATAAAACCCCTCTTTTTGTGTCGGTGGTAAAAAAAAGAATAAATATACTTAAATCTTATTAGAATATTATAACAATGAAGTACTGGTACCCAGTTTGTAAAGATTGTAAGTTGAAAGAAAATATTAAAAATTAGTATTAAAAAGTATTATTAGTGACGTGATCGAACACAGGTCTCGGTAGACGCTCGCTAAGTCACGTATCAACTGTTTAACGGAGCGTTGTGGTGTGACGGTGACTCACGCATTTATTTGATGGTGCAACTAGACAGTTTCATTTTTGTCTGATGCAATGAGTAGTAATATCTACTGGTAGTAAGTAGTATCTATCTAGTTTTGAGTAATACGACATGACAAAAATTGCCTCAGGTCTAGTTTATGATCTAAATATTTTTTAACTGTTTTTCAATCTATTCATATCAAAATCCCTTATACAAAATCCATACAGTTATTGCATGATGCGCGAAACATACAGACAGACAGGACAGACAGACAAAAATTATAAAAAAAGTAGTTTCAGTTTCTATAGGTCGTAAAGAGTAACCTCCACTCGGTATCCGCTTAATATCTTCCTTTAACAGACAAAGCTACAGTTAAATTATATTAAATAGACAGGTACACGTGTCTTTACAATTGATGTATAGGTATATAGGTATGTTAATAAAATAAAATCTAACTTAAAAATAGGTTACACATAGTTCAGCGAAGTGTGACGCGTCCAGTTCGCGGGCCTTCCGAAATACCATTCGCTGCGGCCAGAAGTCCTCTTTCACAAATATTTCCAGATGACGGTTCGGAATGCTCATCTCAAAGGAATTGAAGTTCACTTAATAACGAGATGCCGACCGCTCGACCCGGAGATGGTGGCCTTCTTCAGCACGTAGCTTACGACATCCTCCACCCTCGGTGACCAGTGCAGTCGGGACACGTATAGTTGCGTCGACTTTAATTCTGGACGCAACAGATGGTTCTGGTCAGTCAGTGCGATGATTTCTAATCAATATGTAATCCATTTATTGGAAGTTATAAATCGATACCTTGATTTGGGTAGCGCGAACTTTTAGAAAAATATCTGAGTAACGAAATAATTTTCATTTTTATTTTATTCCACGTATCTCATTATTTGTGAAAAGATTAGATTTATTATAGAACACTTAACACTGTCGAATACGAGGGCTATTTTTTCGACTTTCTTTGGCAAATAAAACAAATATAGATAACAAAACCAAAGTATGAAATAATATACGTATGAAAATAATTCAACATTCAAATATGTATCTATAATCAATTTTAATAATACCTAATGATTAAGCAAATATTTTTGACTGTGTAAGTATTAAATATGATATAATATGTAGCATCAAATTATCTATAAAGAATGTATTGCGAAATACTTAAATGCATTTAATGTCATAGCATGCATCTGAGAGGTATGGAAACCCGCGGCGGCGCTCCCTTTCCGCGATGTTTGAACCATGACAAAGACCTAGTCTTATAGTATTCTTTGGGTCATGTACATACATTCAAGAACAAGGTTATTTGAAGGTCGTCTGCTGACGCAGACGCGAGGAGCGCCGCAGCGCGCAGGCCTGTTGGTTCTCGGAAACTTTTGTTTATGATTGTGTTGTGATGAAATCTTTAGAATTTCGGAATAAAGGTGAAATGTAAATGTGAAATGAAATGTAAATAATTACTGCCATCGTGACAAAAAACATACAGATTTTTATTGAAAAGTAAGATCTGCTCGTTTTATTAGGAAGGCAACATTGACAGCTTAATAATAAGGCAATATGTGTATTGAGGATTGAAATTCAATAGGTGCCTCAAGTTTTAATGATCTGTGATAGGTGCCTATATTTTAAAATAATTTGTATCTACTCTCCCAAAGCTCTATGTCTTAGCAAGTAAACAAAATCGCCTAAGGTTAAAGTTTGGTTATGATTATAATGATTAAAATATAAAAACTTGATACATTTATTGTACCATTCATTAAATCTATCCATTATAAAAAGACTATCATACATTAAAAAAGACTAACAAAGTGTTCCGTATCATTAACATTAAAAATTAGCAAAAAATCATATTTGTGCGACAGATACGAAATAAGTAGGTAGTTTATGTAAAAATACAAAAAATTATAAACTCCTTGATGGATTTTGTCCATACCAAATTTTTGTTTAATTTTTATCGAATTCTATAACTCAATTATTTAAAAAAGAAATTCAATTGACTTGACTATATTATTGGCATAATCAAAAAACCGTTTTAGGAAACTCCCATCAATGATAAATCATAAGGCGTTGTTCTTTAATAAAAACTTTTCGTCTCTCAGTTATATAAGTAAACGTAGTACTAAAATCAAAGACAAATAACTTTCAGTGAGTAAAACTCATTTTATAAACTTTTGTTAAAAATAAACTTCACAAAGGGGAAAGTCTTTGACAAGACCTGTCCTTTCTCATAAAGCAAATTGTAATGACAGTGGATCCGCATCGCAATACATGAGTTATGTCCACATGGAGAAGCGCGGGTTTGAAGCAAGTATTATAATTCTAATATCCTTGTTGTTCCTAAATCTTAAACCGTAATCTTATAAAATACTAGCCCGCGGCCCGCGACGTCGTCCACGCGTAACTACTATTGTCGATATCTCAGGTCCTAAGCGGCGTATTGAGATGTAAACTACGTTATATTTTAAGTTAGAGCTTCTACAATACGACAGCGAAAATCGTAACAAATTCCATTCAGTAGTTCTTGCGTGAAGCGGGCACATAGTCAAAAATTAAAGAAACAATAGTTTTAGCTTCCATAGGCCTAGAGTCCCTATGTACATATTTTTTTCTTGAATGGTCCCTCATGTACAGACATAGCACAGTTACAATTTTATTATATTTATAGATTATAAAGAGGAGTGATTTTTATTTTTCAACATAAAGCCTATACATACTTATTGACATTCATATGGTCACAAAAATTTTCCCATAGGAGAAGGCGGAACCCTGCCTTATCCAATTCAATATTTGCATGCACGCTCATCTATGAACCGATTTTAATAATTCTTTTTCTATAGAAAGCCACTGTAGCCAAAAGCGGTAAGACTACTTGTTATCCCAAAATAACCTTTTTATCCCACGGGACCAGCGTTGCCAGGCGTCCAGTTAAAGCCGGGCATAGGTAAGCTTTTTTATCGCGTGTCCGGCTTAATACATTTCTCAAACGAGCGATAATACTCAAAAAAGCTTGATTTTTGTCGTACCTTTTAATATTGCGACACAAAATCCTCAATAATATAGGGTGACCGGCCTTTGTACCCAAATGTTCGGTCAAACTTTAGATGTAATCATGAGAGGCATCTATGTAGATGCTGTAGGTGGTGACTAACCATTAAATACATCTACTTGACACCTACGGATTTTAAGATGTCTAAAAGGTCTAGATTCGACTAGGCCATTGTGTTAATGCGTAGGGTGTCTCAAGGTTTCTACAGATTATTATATTCTAAAATAGCTAATGCCCGCGACTTCGTCCGACCAATGGATACTATAATATCTTGTCAGCCCATTGCTCGGCTACAATAAATTATATCCCTCGGGAACCATACATTTTTCTGTGATAAAAAATAGCCTGTCTCTTAATCTAGGTTTTAATCTGTTATTTCATCCAGATCTGTTCGGTAGTTTTTGTGTGATGCGCGTACAAACATACAGACAAAAATCCCAAAAACAATCGTTTTGGCTTCATATATGACGTCCCCTATATATGTTTTTTTAACATATCTCCTGTGTACAGACATAGCTCTGTTAGAATTTTATTATATGTATTGATTATTGCTTTTTAGAACTATGTGGACTATGTTAATTTTATCAGTTATAAATTACGATTTAAATTTTCACAATTTCAGCTACGTAAACTATTCCAACATCGCAGCTAAGGTGCTACGCAAGTCACTGAAGTCGGAGTTGAAGGCCGAAGCCGCAAAGCGCGACGAGTCCTTTATCAAGTGCCACTACTGGGCCGGCGGAGTTATGCTGGGTTAGATGCTAGTTCGTTATATTGCCGACAGATGACGTTGTTTGGACGTTTAAAATCTTTGGATCGCATTCTATGTAAGACGATAGAGCACCATCTACTTCCAGTGAAAGAAAATATCGAGGAAACCTTGTTCACGCGGTTCATTTAGGTAATGATTATTACAGCTGCCGCTAGATGGCGGTAATTTCTTTTATAGGCGGTAATCTTCTGAATCCAAAGGTATGAAAGTAGTTTAAGGTTATGGAAAGGACGGGAGAGTAGAAATAGATTATTTTATAATCTCTTAACGTTATCATTACAGCTCACGGTGAGAAGCCGCTTGCGGCTGGCGGGGACGCGAAACCAGCCGGGTGACACAACTAGTATACAATAAAACATCGCAATCACTAGTGTAGTTTTTATTATTAATCAGTTTAACTAAATAATACAAAAATTATCCATACACAATATCCAGTTATTTCTTATTGTAATAATAATGAATAAATTTAAAAAAAGCTACGATATTAGCAGTATTGTGGGATTATTGAAATGAACAATAAACGTAGGGAGTTCACTCTCGGAATCGGCTGTACTATAATCCCAGTATACAGAAACTATACAAATAATATCGACAGAATTCCGAGATTGGATTCCCTAAATTAAAGACAGGTATAAATTAAACTGTTATATAAAAAAATATCCAATTCAATCGGCCAAGATCATTTCTCACTAATTATGGAAACACATTTCGTGGTTTCTTCTCAAATAAGAAAAAAATATATCTAATATTATAATAGAAATTAAAATATATCAAATACTCTTTCATAATTAAACTATAACTGAGCAAAGCATGTCCTTAGACAAGTAAAGCGTGTTTGCTGTTTTTTGAGAAAATCGCACATAATAATGGAACTATTTATTGTGGTGTTATGAGCAATTTTCGCAAGAAACTGAATCGTCCGAGCAACATACACGAGGTTATTGGCTACGATCGGATTCCATGACAATATTTGCATGCACTTGTGGAAGTTAGCTCGGATCAAAATCGTGCATTAGTTAGCAAAACTTCACGCTGCGACCTTTTAATTAAAGGATTTAAAGTTAAACCTTCAGTTAAAGTTACATTCTGCATTATAAAATTCTACATTACCATCCTAATCCACTAGCTTCAGGATTAACATGTCAATGTGGTTAGCAGATTTAAAAAAGGCCACATATTTTGGCTTCCTGCGCCATAAAAAAACCCTATAGTCACTCAACACATCTGATTATAGTCTAGCGACTGATTGCAGATAAAGAAAATGGGAAAATAAGGTAAACCTATAGTCTTTCTGTCGCGAACTTATGTCGTTTTGATTTATAAAGTAAACTATTATTTTAACTCAACGCAAAGAGAGGGGTGTTATAAGTCTGACGTGTGTTTTGTTATATCATGTCGGGGTTTCTTTAAATTTTCAATTTAATTACTTGATCGATTAGATCTTTTCGCGTTCTCAATTTTTAAGATAAAATCCATCTAATATTGTTTTATATATTCAAAAAACGTAATTAATTTTACATTAATTCAATATCTAACATGCGATACAGTAGCACCACAAAATCTACATAAACTAGTCAGAGTGATGCGACAGGTCCATTTAATTATTCTTTAAAAAAGCAATCTTGTCTGATCTATTTGCACTTAACTTTAATTGATTTTCGTCATTAATAACTATGATAAATATACATATAGGGCCAAATCTTACAGATTAAGTTAGCCCCAAAGATGATTATTTGTGTAATGGAATACTAACTCAACGATACTTTATCACATAAAAATACATAATATATGGGACCTCCGTATACATATTATTTCTTGTTACCTCATCGGTATCCACTCCGATCTTGAGAAAGGGTCCGAGGCGGGG
This sequence comes from Cactoblastis cactorum, assembly GCA_020352625.1. Taxonomy (NCBI): domain Eukaryota; kingdom Metazoa; phylum Arthropoda; class Insecta; order Lepidoptera; family Pyralidae; genus Cactoblastis; species Cactoblastis cactorum. The sequence continues at coordinate 5,850 of JADGIL010023566.1, read as the reverse complement.
GACAGGGATTTCCCCGGAACACTCAGGTCCGTGGGGTTGCCATTTACAACGTTATTATTATTACTAATATTAGTTAGTGAACTGCAATTTCATCTCCGTCACTTAACTGAAAATAAACCATTTTTTACATAAACTGTTACATATGTATATACATACACACTTTTATATGTTTACACTTCATTTTAAAAAGTCACCAAAAATAGGTCGTCTAGCCGACGATGCAACTGGAAATAAATTCTATGATGTTGATTTAGTTTAAAAATTTATTACTGCGGCCTACCATACATTACATACATATATAAAAAACTACATTTCCGTATAGTCGCCTGTACTATAAATGGTTCAATTTATTGTATTATTTTACAGATTGACTCGTGTCTCGCTCTAGTTGCTGTTTTTATCATTATTAATTTCATACAGTCAGATTACAAAATTATGTGTGTATAATTAAACAGTCGCTTACCTTAACTACGAGTATGTTATTTATATACATAAATATTTTATTAAAATAATTATTTTCTGTCGACTTTTCTATCTCGTTCTATATAAGATTGATGATTTCATTATTACATACCAATAGTGACAGATCAGCTTAATTACTTCATTCAAAATAGTTCAAAAAGTAGTATTGCTGTAAGACTTTTACATATCTTAACATAATCTTAACTTACTACTAGACCGTTATTGATGAAACTACGCAGTTTCGTCGTCTCCGCTGTCGGCAGCCGTGTCGACAACAGGCGCCGGGGCTTGCTGCCTACGCCACGACGGGATGGGTATGAGGCCGTTGTACAGCGCCGTGCCGAGGATCAGGACCGCAAAACCTATGAGGTGAGGCCAGTGGAACGCCTGCCATCTCACCCCCAACGAAACCATCCAGATCACGAAAGTTCTGCAAATAAATTATTCCACAATTATTTCCTTAAAAAGGGAACCGCCTTCAATGAACCTCATTTTTTGAAGTCTGTTAAAATAATCTCCTCAGTATAACAAACACCGTATAGATCCCTTAAAGGCCGGCAACGTTCCTGTGACCCCCCCTGAGTGTTGTAGGTGTCTATGGGCGGCGGTGATTACTTAACATCACGTGATCCGCCAGCTCGTTTGTATCCCTCTGTCATAAAAAACACTTATGCAAACAAAATCAAAATCTGTTCAGCATAAACGCGAGATAAGTAATCGCAGGCAAACATACATATATACATACAGGTCAAACTGAGAACCTCTTCTTTTTTGAAATCGGTAAAAAAAATCTGTGGTTAATGAGCGATGGTCAAATTATACCATTTGGAACGTCAAACTGACATTTTAGTATTATACGTAATGTAATTTTAGGTTTCCGTAGACGACTAGGAAGCATTGTGGTTTCGCCATGTCCCTCTGTTCGTCCGTCTGTCTATCCACGGTTTAGCTTAAAACTATTGGTACTATTACGCTGCTTGACATGGGTATTAATCACGCCGGCGAAATTGAAAATAAAATTTATAATTATTATAATTGTACTCTCCTTATAAATAAACAGGCGATGATTTTTAAGTTACTGAATTCAAATCAGAGTTCATCAACTATCTAAACGACTGATCAACGCTTAATCGTTTTCGTGTTCATCACACGTTAACTAACGATTATGATACTTAAATCAGTGGGCATCGATTATTCTACGTGCAACTAACCTGACAGAGTCCAGCACCATCCTGGTGGTAGCCGACATCTCCTTAGTGACGCTGATGCCGGCGAAATTGAAGAAGGCAATGGAGATCACTGTACCTAAGATTGCGGCCAGCAGCAGTGGATTATTACCTGGAATAAGATTAAGGATGTTCTTTGATTAATTTGTATCAGTTAATAAGGTAAATACCTTTACCCTTCGTTCCTTTACCAGGCGTTATTGGAAAAGAGGAGTGTTTTTTTATGAAATTGGGAGGCAAACAATCAGGCGGGTCACGTAATGTTGAGTAATCACCGCTGCCCATAGACAACTGCAACACCCGCGGAGTTACAGAAGCGTTGCCAGCCTGTTAAAAACCTCCGCCCTCCCCATTTGGGGAGGGCGAAGAAGTTGAGCCTCCGGCTCTCCCACTTACCGGACGGAGTATGGCGGCTGATAGCCGCCATTCAGGCGTCGGTAGGCATCGTTTCAGTATTTCTGAAGAGTAGCCCATACAAACAATCAAAGTTGGCAACTTTACCTCTTCATAATATTAATATAGATATAGGATCGTTAACTTAGTATTCCTTAACATAACTTTCTTTAGCAGCTAACTCGATCACTGTGATTTCCCTATATATTTATTTATTAATCTGTGTACCAAGGTTCTTTTATTTTAACAAACAACCGGCTACTCGTCTTGATGTTTATCTGACATCTCACGGACCTATTTGCACCAGTCCATCTACAGCGTCTTCGACAGTATTCCTGGCGTTGTGTCCGAAGTGCGGCGGCGCCGGGATCCAGTAGAACGCCACCAGCAGACAGGACAACACGGAGAAGCCGAACACCCCCTCCCACCCCACCGCTTGCAGGGGCGGAATGTTTAGACCTGGTAAATGGAAGTCGATCAATCAGTAGAAGCAGTCCACAACTACTAAGCCGTATGAAACAAGTTAAGGACCCCTTGCAATTACATTAATTTTGCGATTAATTAAATTAATTATGTCTGACACTAGTCAAGAAATAATAAATCTAATTCTTCATTTTTTACATCACATTTAAGTGATCACCGCCGCTCATAGACAACTGCAACATCCGCGGGGTCACAGAAGCTTTGCCGGCCTTTAAAAAAGCCCCCGCCCTCCCCAAATGGACAGGACGGGGAAGTTGGGCCTCCGGCTCACCGGACGGAGCATGGGGGCTGATAGCCGCCATTTAGGCGTCGGTCTTCTGTGGGAGTGTGGTACTGTGGGTGCCGGCCCATTCATGCTGCAGGCTAAAAAAGCATGCAGCAGGCTCATAACACTACACTCATACACGATTTTCCTTTTTATCAGTAGTCTCAGACCTATTCTAAGCAGGGGAAAGAAAAGAACTATGTTCATATGATGATTGCATGCTTACCAGACACATATTTCTCCTCGTAGACCATCTGCATGGCGGTTATGACCTGAGCGACGATGATGAGCAGGTCACCGGTGATAATACTATTCCTGCCCTTGCTCTGATCGTCCTGGAAGATAGCGTCCGTCGCGCCCACCACTAACAGACCGATGATGACGCATCCTGGAAAAATATTATTAAAATGACGCATCCTGAAAATATATGTATTTTACTTGCTTACGTCAAAGTCTAATTTTTTTATTCAAATAGACTAGAATCCAATACTTTTGAATCGTAAATTTGTACATTACTTCATTTTAATTTGTTTAAGTAAGCCCACGACGTCGTCCGCGCAGAAATACTATTGTCAATATCTCGGGTACTAAGCTGCGTGTCGAATGAAACCAAAGCTATATTTTAAGTTAAACCTCCGATACAACTGTGAAAACAGCATCTAATTACAAAGGTAAACGAGGGATGGAAAACACATTTTTAGAAAACAAAGCCTGATCATAGGATAGGTCTAGGTCTCAAAAATCTGAGTCTCATAAAACAGATTTTTGAGACATTATTTACCTATCCTATGATACAATTATTAAAACATTTAGTGACATATTCGCTTCTAAAGTAGTAAAATGTCTGCCCTGTCATTTAGCTATTTATTTGATGTTATGTTTCAAACTCAAATTCACGAATGCAACGGTTTTAGCGATGTTTGTTTAAATCCGTACAGCTGTATGATGGCTGCGGGAGGTAAACATGGCTTGTGAACAACTTAAAAGTATGCAAATATTATTACAAATAAACCCTTTTGATCCTCTAGATCAAAAGGGTTTATTTGTAGATTATGGAAAGAGTATTTTATAGCAGTAAAACGGCTTGGATTTCGGTGTATTCTTAGGGTTCCGTACCCAAAGGGTAAAACGGGACCCTATAACTAAGACTCCGCTGTATGACCGTATGTCCGTCATAAGGTTGTATCCCAAGAACTGTTTTTTTATGTCAGAGGGAGGCAAACGAGCAGGCGGGTCACGAGATGTTAAGTGATCACCGCCGCCCACAGACAACTGCAACACCTGCGGAGTTACAGAAGCGTTGCCGGCCTATATAAAACCTTCGCCCTCCCCATTTGTAATAGCTAGACCGTTGATTCACTGATGATATGTTTCAGTTGTAACAAAAAATACTAGAAACAAAATAAAATAAATATTTTATACTTCCGTACAGTTAATGTGATTTTTGTCGTTCTACAAACATACATATGATCACGGCGTTTTACTCATAGGTAGGTAGAGACTACATTTTTCCACCTCCCATTTACTACGGTCCTGGCATACTTCCTTCGCTTCCTCCACATTCATCAATCTTTTCATACACGCTCGTCGGTTGAAGGTACTTTTGACCAACCCTTTCTAAGAACGTCTTTTATTTGATCAAGATAAGTTATTCTAAGTCTTCCCCTTTCAACGTTTCCATCCATTCTACTTTTATAAATTCTTCGTTTGTCGTTCTATATAGATAATAATGATATGGGACTTATGTAGCCAGTTTTAAAATTAGTTGCACTTCAGTGAGTAGAATGCAATTTCCACGGTTGCTAGGATACCGTTCCAGGAAATTTCACCATCGATCCTGCAAGCTGCGCCCCGCCCATCGCCGAAGCAGCGAGCTGATTCGTCGAGCTGATGAGGCCACGGGCGCCTGCCACGGGATTGGCTGTTTGAAAATGAGACCAACTTGGAATAGAAAATAAAAATAAAAACATTTTTCGCAGTAAAATGATTTACTCGCTTTGACATTTTTTTAACTTCAGTGCGTTTGACTTCAATCCCGCTTTTTAACACCTATTAGCGTTTTTAATGAAATCTAACTGTAGTTTGTCGTATCAGATTTATTTAAAACTATGAATATACACGGCTTTATCCCACGGGGTCGGTAATTATAGCAAGGGAGAGCGGAGCCGCGGAAAAAAGATTGTATTAGTAGATATAGCTTTTAAAATTAAACAATAAAGATATCCTAAACTCGACTGACGCCTGTAGTCGTTTCGAAATGCTGCTAGTTTGTAGCATTACTACCTTATTTATATTAATTGCTGACGTGAAAAAAACTTTGAAGGTATTTCATAATGAATATTATGATTTTATCCATATATCCATGTGGAAACGGTCCATCTTACGAGAATACACATTCTACAAATATTATTAAAACAAATAAAGTATCGTTGAGTTAGTATCCTATAACACAAGTCTCGAGTTTACTTTGGAGCTAGCTCAATTTGTGTGATTTGCCCTATATATTTATTTATTTTTTATAATTTGAACGAAATTTTATGCAGTCTTCACAGCATCTTACAATCAAAACGATTCTTATAGCCTGAACTCGTACGCGTACAAAATCGCGAACGATTTATAAAATATGTAGGACGCGTCCAAAGTATAGAAATATTGACACGAGTCGATTTACCAACATTAATGGAATGAGTGCAAATGAATCACTGAGATATTTGCTCGATCGTGTTTAATTTCGATGATAATTACACGCCACACTTATTACTGTCCAAAAACTAGCTATCGCACATACCTAATGCATAATCGTGACGACATATTAAGGACAAATATGGCAATGATTCTTCATCTAGATTCATCTTGATTTTTAGATTTATCTTTTCCTAGTGGTATGAGCTTGCTGCATGCTTTTTTAGCCTGCAGCATGAATGGGCCGGCTCGTCCGGGGATACACACTCCCAAAGAAGACCGACGCCTGAATAGCGGCTATCAGCCGCCATGCTCCGTCCGGTGAGTGGGACAGCCAGA
>JADGIL010023545.1:0-10264 GCA_020352625.1 Cactoblastis cactorum | reverse complement strand
TGGGGAGGGACATATCACTAAAGAAAAGTTGGAATTAAACGATAATAATAATATATTAGTTCTTATATCGGAACGTTATGTTTCATTTCCAAGTTACACAAAAATAAAATGTATAACATAAGCCGGCCACTTATTACAAATATAGACAGAGCCTAAACTCGTGAAATTCCAAGGCTGAATGGATTCAGATATATTGATTAGAATGCCTTGCATAGCGAAACCCATGTTTGGTTTTTACAATCTGCGCGGAAAGGAAGCAGTATTTTACGTTAACAGCTTTTCCTATATCTGAAACAAAGTAATCTGAAGTGCATCATTATACGGTATAATACAATAGTAGGGTATAATAATGGTTTCAAAGTATGTAGTAGTCTTTGAGGAGAGCTTTATGCTCTTTCAAGTTTAATTAAGATAGCTTTGCAGGCTCCGCCCAGGAGGTTATAGAATATGTTAATAATGCAAGATAAGCCCTTTCCATAGTTCAAAAGCTAGGTGATGATATGTATAAAACTGACCAAATTCGACTAGAATAAAGTTAATCTTCCGATTTAATAGTCAGCCCGCCCGGCCCAGGAGCTAAGATGAGTAAGAAGCAATTAAAACTTTGTGTGCTGAAACTTTTTCGGATAACATTGCCAGCGCTCTTATTTTTCAAATTCAAACTAAGCGTCCTTCGCGACCGCGGAGTTGGTTATTGTATTAGTTGCAACATTATTCACATGTCAACGCCGGCGGAGGATTCATCTTTCTTAGCTCGCTTCTTACTTTCTTGTCTTGAGTTTTACATTATCTTGCTGACCATATTATATAATATTAGCTATTATATTAGCTTCTTTATATTTACTTATATGAAAAAAATGATTGCGATAGATTCCAAAACAACTCATTGGCATATATCTAACAGAGGAAGAATATCCAAATTACAAACAACGTTTTACGGCGTAATTTATTACGCAGATTGTAAAAGTCAATCANNGGAAAGGGCTTGAAACGGGAATTCAGTCACTATTTCTGAATCTCTATTCCACCAACAAGTCCTTCATTATGCTTAAGGCCTTTAGTCCCTTGGCTCTGTTACTTCACATTAAAAATATCTATCAATGTGTTTTATAATAATTTGTGTACAAGATTATTTGCAAACAAATATAGTCCTTGGTTTAAATTGCCTCGCGTTAAACTTACATTGTATCAACCCTAGTGAAGCACAATAGTAATTACATTTTAGTAACATAGGAACTATTTTTCGCACAATATACATTTTGTAATGGTGACATTTAGTTCAAAATCCATTTTAGTGTCAAAAGTGCAAAAACATATTTTCAAACAACTTCAGTTACAAAGGAAATATTTCAATTTTAGCTTACAACTGCACGACGTGTGCTAAATTCAATTAACTGTAACGAGCTGAGCGGCACGCAAATTACGAGAATAGCCAGCTTAATTAAAGCTATCAGCGGCGATGACCTCTTCTCACTGACAAATACTGGAGCCCATGTGCACCCATGAGCACAGCTTCCAATAGCTGTGGCCGATAATACATAGATAAAATAATAAAGAAAATATTGCAAAAAGATTATGGCGTCTCAATCAGCCAAAATATCATGACCATCATATGACCAAATGACCATAGTTGTCCAACAGGAATCTATTACTAAGGTTTCACTGTCCGTCTGTTAACAGGCTGTATCTCGTGAACCGTGAAATTAGCAAAGGTGCTATCTGCTAAAGGTGCTAAAAAATTGTGCTATCTGCTTTCCTAAGGCTGCCATACCTTATAGTCTAAACCTGACCCCAAGCGAGTTTTGTTTCCAAAGAAAAAATGAATTCAGTAAAAAAATAATTGGGAATGATGAGTAGTTTTCAGTCGACAATTTCGGCTTATTTTTTACTAGCTAATGGCCGCGACTTCGTTCGCGTAGATTTTACGATAAATTATATCGCTCGGAAACCTTACATTTTTTCGGGATAAAAAGTAGCCTATCTTTTATTCTAGGTCGTAGTCCATCGCTGTGCCCATCCAGATCCGTTAGGTAGTTTTTGTGTGATGCGCGTACAAACATACAAATAGACAGACAGACAAAAATTCTAAAAATAAAAACAATAGTTTCGACTTCTATAGCCCCTATATATTTTATTCTTAAATATCTCCCATGTACAGACAAAGCTCAGTTACAATTTTATTATAAGTATGGATATTTAGGTTTGTTTTCATTTCAAAACACGTCATTTATTTTTGGGAGAATAAGTACGTTAATACAGTAATCTGAGAAACAAATAAAATGAATTTTGACTTATTTTTGCTTAGTTTTAAGAGAATTATTTTCGCGTCTAAAAAGGGAATTAACTTGAAATCGTTAGTTTATTTTATTTTATTTATTTTATTNNACAGGTAACCATTAACATGTTTTCGCATATAAATAGGTAATAGGTAGATATGTAGATGTATAATGTAAATAGGTAGATCATTACAATTTCATCCAACTCCATTATTTTGCCCCAGACTGTTGTTAACAGGATTAATGCGGATGATATTATAAATAGTCTAAGAAAATAATAAAAGGTCAAGCGCGAGTCGGACTCGCGCACAAATGGTCCCGTATCATTTTTAAAATTGAAATAAATCAAATTTTGTTAGGCACACTCCGAAATTGTTTTTTTTTATGTAGAGGGAAGCAAACGAGCAGACGGGTCACGGGATGTTAAGTGATCACCGCCGTCCATAGACAACTTCAACACCCGCGATAGATAAATGGTAAATATCTAATTTCTCTCATATCTAATAATCTATTTGATCAATTTCTCGACCGAAAATTGGTTTGTACATCCAATTTTTGTTTCAAGTTTTTATTGAATATTCTATATACGTATTTTTTTAGTTTATGAGTGTAAGGGCGGAACACTATTTTAGAAGCGATTATTTCACAAAAAATTGGCATAATAAAAATGCTCTTTAAAAAAAGACCTCTTACTCATTTACAACTAGCGACCAGCCCCGGCTTCGCCTATCTATTAAAAAAACGCATTAAAATCCGTTGCGTACTTTTAAAGATTAAATACTTTGATACATACCCGTACGGGCAAACTGAAAGGCTAGTAGGGCAATAGGGCTGAAACGACTTTGTTATATATTTTTTAAATCAGACTGCACAATTTTGTAGCGGTTCATTGAATATATCTATCCTCAAAATTTAAACCTTATAGTATACAGAATCTCCGAATAAATAACGTGACATACGGACAGATGGACTTGACGAATCTGTAAGGGTTCCTTTGTTGCCGTTTGGATAAACCCTAAAAAATATGCATATACGTACATATATCACACGGAGAGACGGAGAGACATAATGGCGGGAACGTACTCGTAATGGGCCGCACCTGCCCGGCCGCTCGCAGCTTATCGAAAGTCGCACAATCGCGCAATGCTTTTATTCGGTAATTGGATTCTTTTCGATCGTCAATTCAATTTGATACGTCTCCCGCCTGCGGCCGGCGCGTGAGAGCGAATGCCGAATTATTTTGTATTGTTCGCCATATTTTTTACGACTTTATCGAACCGAACGGTTCCATTTATGCAAAAAGGCCGAATTGACGAGGGCGTCAGATGACAAGTTAATATCCTTTATAAATTGGTTTTCAAAGTAAAACCGAAAATACATCTAAGTTGGACTCTATTTTAGCGTGCGAAGCGAAAATGAGTCGTGCTGTTCTTTAATTATTCAAGAAAATTATTTAAGTATTCATTACATACTTTTAATCAATGAAATTTTAAACAAGATGCAGCTCATCTCACATTTTGTTTTCGTAAAATATTTGTAAAGTCCGGCTTTTATATTACTACTTAATCAAGTTTCAATAGCACCGTAGTAAGCTTATTTCATTTACTTGTTAACACGACGTTCATTAAAACTTAGGATCGAACAACAGTCCAAACAATATCAAGCACGAACCGCTCAATCAGTCCGACGGCCACTGGAATGTTTAACTAGAAGCTCACCTGCTACTTAATACTTCGTATATTCGATCTATATTTATTATAAACTAACTAGCTTTTGCCCGCAGCATCGCTCGCGTAGAATTTGGTCACAGTGGCTTCCACATAAAAGGTACTATTCAAGATAAACAATATGACGGTATATTATCTTTGTGTAACTTTAATGGTTTAGGCAGCGTACACTAAGCTCATAGAGGCAGATTTCTTTCCGACTTAATTGACATGTATCGCTATATTACGACCAAAATTACATAAAATATTTACAAATTGTAGTCTATATGTTATTCTGATTATACATCAGTATATCATATTAGAGAGCTTTATGCATTGTTCCGTGTTTGTTTGAACTTAAAAAGTTCTAAAATAATTTTTATTATTCACATCAACATCTAAAAAACTAAAATTAATTTTTAGTTTGAAAGCCGACTTCAGAGGTTCATCCCTGTGCAGTAATTTCTCGTCGGAACTCTCAAACTTTCCACAGCACGGATCTTATTAAACCTAATCCACGCTCCGATTGTTGGAACCAATAATTGAGAGAACGAGGCGATAAACATATTTTTTATAATTTCTAAGAATTATATTTTTGTTAAAGACGCTAACATTAGAGGATACTAACGATAACAGTTTTGTGAACGCGGGTTTATCAAAATAAGCTCTCGCTGCATTGAGTTGAAATAGAACAATTTACTTAATATTTCACAGGCATTTATAATATGTATAAAAAGTAATCAACAACATGTTTGATCAAGCTACAACACAATAAGTTAACAAAAGGTCTAGTCCATTGGACAGAGGTCACCAAGTCACCCGGACTTCATTCGTCTCGCCCACACCTCATCTGATAAATAAATCTGCCACTCAGTCTGCGCTCCAACTTGATAACTTTAGCTAGATTCCATAGTTCATTTCTGTGTCACCTTACTCATATTAATATTTTATATGGTTATAGAATCCTACTTCTTATTATATAATTTTATAAACGGGAAAGTTTGTAAGGATTCTAAGTGGCAGACCAAATTCCACGCGAGCGAAGCCGCGGGCAAAAGCAAGTAGTTTTATATAACCAATCTACATTAATTTATCTCGTACAAACGTACGAGCACAAAACGTGATAGGTAGTCAGTTTCTTTTGTAAAAGGCATATTTTCCATCAGAGTGGGCTGAACGTCAGCGGCAGTGATGCGCCGTTCTGAGCAGCGCCAGTTCCCCGGCCGCGCTTTGTGCGCCGACACGGGTGGAATTAGAGATCGTATCTAAAATCGTGCTTTAAATTGGATCCACCAGTCCGTGGCCCACAGCAGAGCTTCGCTCGGAAAAAATAGCAAGAACAAAATTGGATTCACAGACAATGAAACTATTTAAGGGAGATAGATGGGATTCCAGACCAATACGACATCGGAACCTTCAAGAAAAGAGCGTATAAATGCCTTAAAGGCCGGCAACGCTCCTGTGACCCTCCGGGTGTTGCAGGTGTGTATGGGCGGCGGTGATTACTTAACATCACGTAACCCGCAAGCTAGTTTGCCTCCGTTTGTCGTTAAAAAAAACATGAGATAAATTAAGATAATAGTTTAAAGAGGGAAAAGCATATCAACGATCTCGTCATGTGCCAGCACAGCTTCGTCAACGATAGCGAGGAACTTTACTACTTTTCAAGACGAAAGAAAAGACCACCATTTCATGTATTTATTGCATTTCATAATTAAGCTGAATCACCGATTTTCGACGACAACATACTGAGATAACCTTTTTAGTAAGTAGAAAAGTACGACATACATATATTGAATCAGAGCCTTAACATGTAATACAGGGCGGACAGCGGATACGGTACAATTTATCACATCATTTTTTAGGGTTCCGTACCCGAAGGGTAAAACGGGAACCCTACAAAATGTGTGATTGTTATATGATGTGATAAGTTGTTTAAGTGAGCGGTAGCCCGAGAGCTCGTGAGGGCCGGTGCGGCGGCGTTGACCTGGAAAAGGTCTCCGGAAGTTTCAAAAGAAACAACTAAGTTGGCCTCCACGACCGCCTCCCGGTCTCTTCCCCGAGGGATCCAATTATTATCACATTTCATTTTAACATTCAACTTCGGTCACCGAGTCAGTTTACCACAGACCTAGTTTTGCAAACTTGCAAATTTCTATGCTGGATTTAGATTTATTAGTATTTTATTCATCAAAATAATATGTTATATAAAAAAAAGCTTATTACGTGTGATTATATATCATCATATCAATGAAAACGCTAAGCTTAAGCTGTGTGCCTCCCTTTTTAGAAAAAACCTCATCAATTATTCCATATAAATTATATATCATTTTAAAGATGGCATTACTTAAATTGCTTGCTCTGCCGGTATACACAATTAAAAAAAATGTTGTTGCTATTGTTTTTGTAAACTAATTAAAATCAAAATATACATTGAGATACATACATACAGCAATATTGCCATCTGGCGGCTTTGATTTTAAAACAACGTCAACAAGATCGGTAAACTTTTTGTTCAATTTCAAACAATACCACGTAACTTTGTTTGCTGTAATTGTTTTTTATTTAGTGGCGTTTCAGCTCAACGCTTTGAATAACAGAACATTTCAAATATTGTTTATATAAGTTTTGTAATAAAGAATAAATTAAATAAATATTTTTTGTAAAGTGAAAATTATTATATTATTCGCACGGGTATTGCTAGTAGATTTATAAGTACGTGATTAACGCATACTCCAGCGCAGTGTGGACGAACAGCGTGCATAATTAATTCATATCGGCATAATTAAGTATAATCACGAGTTCAACTTATAGAACTACTTGAATTTAATAAACTAATTTACAAATATCACTGTGTAGTATTTTCATACAAACAATTTTTTATAATGTATCTTTTAATAGATTACGTAATCTACCAAAGTGAAAAATCCAAAATATATGTTATAGATCTCAATAAACACTTTCAAAGAAAATTGGTTGAACGAGACACAGTCAGCAATATATAATATAGTATTTTTTCGAAATCCGCAAATTATAACTCTGTTATTCATACAAATACCATTAAACATTATGAAAATCAAAGTTATATATATTTTTTTATTGGCGAAAAATTTTTGGTATTTTGGTTAATTGTAGATAATTGGCTTGCTTCTACGGAACTTTTCATGTGCGAGTCCGATTCTCACTTGGTTATTTTTTTTGCCTAATAACAGATTTAGCATAAACAAAGGAAAATGTAATTATAACTGCTCTGCAGTGAGTCAATAGCAATCTGAGAACAAGCGATTGATCGCCCGCCGCTGCCCGGGGCGACGCCGCGGTAGTTACGCAAGCTGCACGTTGTGGAATTAAGTAGAGGTCGCCTCATTTACCTAGACCTATACAGGTTGTGATCGCCGTGTAGAACACGAAACTTATGGTGTTTCTGCTGTGTTGTCGTGATATGATTTTAATTCTTTAATTACTCCTGCCGGTCACTGATGATTTGCTCCCTAGCCATTCCCTATAATATTAATTCGCCGGCAATGCTTCTGTGACCCTCCCAGGCGTTGCAGGGGTCTATGGGCGGCGGTGATTACTTAACATCCTGTGACCCGCCTGCTCGTTTGCCTCCCTCGTTCATAAAAAATAATAATATTATAATAATGATTCACATAATGTATATTATATGCGATATATATGTCACGGCCACATTCAAGGCTTGACAATCCCCTGGAGGTTTCACCCTGACTTCCCAACATCTATTATTACAGCGGTCGATAGGCCTATCCATAAGTTCATTAGCTTTACGAACAAATTAGCCTTGAGAATCTCACCTTCAGATTTGTTGATACTTTTCCAACATTCCAGTCTCATTTCCACCATATAATATAAATATTGTCGCGCGCGCGGTTCTCATTATTATTTCAATCTGGCCTCCGGAACAGGCGTATTGTTTTAAAGCCGCCTCGTTGTACGCCGCTACCTCATTTAATACAAGATGGAAAACAAAAACGAGCTGAACTTAGACACCATTGTACAACAAGATTTAAGAAATATTTTGGTCTTGTTTATCATTTATTTATTATTTCACTACACTAACGCTCAAGGCTAGCATTGTGCAAGGAATGTACATCAATTATATGACAAATAATTTATACAGACATTTACAAATCGTCTTAAATTATAACACAAACCCACATGTGGTATAGTATAAACATGATATTCTCTTAATAAGTTATCGATACAAATGAATGTAGAATGCACGAATTTCAATAAATTAAACACAAAATACACTATGTGCTATTGTAGTAGAAAACAAAGTAGCAACAGTCCAGCTTCATTACAAACTACGTACATATTATGTAAGTGACGCGGTAAATAATATATTTATATTTAAATAACAAAATGATAACAATTTCATTCGTTCTTTCAAGTGAAATAACTTCGCACAATGAACGTTAAAGTTGGAGCTAGAGATATCGAGAATGATGAGGAAATCTAATAAACTATCAAGTATGTATGCGTACATATTTTGAAATGTTTCTCACTCATTCTGCCCTAGCTAGCTGGCTGGAAGATGTACATATTTATTTGCTTTAGTTACAAAAATAAATGGCGAGAATCGCGATTAGGGCTGCGGTACTTAGAATAAAATTATAAATCTGTGATAAGACACGACAAGTTCCAGTTATTTGCCGGTATTGGCCGAAAATTTTACAACCGTAACATATAATGTGATTCTGTATCGAAATCCGGTCGAAAAAATAGATTAGTCCACGAATCGTTTTTCAATCAGGCCCGCGCGCCACTGCTTCGCTCCGATGGCTATTCGATTACGTCGGGAAGGGAAATCGAGCTAGTTGCCAGATTATTCCACTTTTCGATTTAGCTCATAGTTCCCAGGCTTCGAATTATGTCGCGCTATTTGGGCGGTTATATCGATGAAGCTGCCCGTTGACTGTCTGTCCTGAATTAGAGCAATTTTCCACGTTATGAAGCCTTAAAAATTGAAGAATTGAAAATATCTACTGGAAATGTTGGACTGTCAGGGTAAAAAACTATATAACCAAAAGTTAATTACGTGGTTATATATATGTACGTTATACGTAATCAAATGGACGGATCTGAAACTTATTCGAGTAAAAATATATCAATAAAAATTGTTATACATTAATGATGATTCATAGATTAATGATATGATTAATTGACAGACATAATTACTGGATTTTAGTCTCTTTCAACTGGAATAAATTCGATCACAAAGTAGGGCCATTTGCGGTGCATATTTTGCATTTTTACAAGAGAATCAACAAGATACAAAACCAAGCCGTTTACTGGTGACCTACAATCATGAAGTTTAACAACATGTTGGTTCATATTCGCACAGGATGCAATCTGAAAACCGTAAATATGAATTTTATTGACATAAAAAGTAATATTTTTATTGCAAACCTATTATTTTCGATTGATGTTGTTTGTAACCATGTTCAGGGTTTGAACACCAAGTAAATATGTATTAGAAATTGGGAACTTACTCTAAAGGTCACCTAAATATCTTTAAGACCTCGTAAAATGTTTTTCTCATTAAATTTAACGCGGAATCCAAATTATGGAACATCGCCGCCCGGAACTTTAATTGTAGTAACATTAACCACCTTTAAGAAAAAGAAAACAGCTCTAAAACTACACTGCTTATAACCACTGAGAAAAATGTATGGCTTGAAAATTGTGAATATGAATGGTACGGAATCCATTTTAATTTCATAATTGGGAGAACTAATTGTGGTAACATATTATGAAGTCAGAAACAAGACACATATCATACTGTTTTGACCCGAGATGGAGCATAAATAGGAAACCGGGAGGTTATTTTAGGATACTATACACTTTTTGTTAAAATCCGTTGACACAATTTCTAATATAATGACTAGCACACTACAATTGCATTCGAGAGTCGCGTTCCTCGCAAGCATTTGTCTTCTGTTATTGCGTATTGTTTGTGTGGCGCTTATCTCGGAACCTAGTTGCGATTTGTTAGTGTCGCATGAAGTTGTATACGGGCTTGTACTTATTTGAAATTGTTATTAAATTAATAAAATAACGTCTAGACCATAAAGGAGCGTGAAAGTTCTAGCAGGCAAGATTCGAACTCTACACTCCTTGTTACGTTGTAAAAGTTTTATATTTTGAATTGATCTGTTTTTTTTTTTTTTTCTCGAGGAAGGTAGGATTTGCGTATTTTGCTTAGACAGGCGATGGCTGTTTTATATACCTGTGACCGGTGTCATTGTCAAGGATACT
>JADGIL010023531.1:0-15257 GCA_020352625.1 Cactoblastis cactorum | reverse complement strand
AATCTTATACAAACTATGTTGTATTAGTTATCAATACTTCTTAAAATAAGGCTTGCATTAAGTTCAATAAGTGTTGAGAGACAAGATTATATTTCTTACATCAAGTGGCGCCGCGTAATGATGCAAAAACTGGTCAAGTGATTGATACACGCATCCATTGAAGCAATTTAAAATAATGAACTTCAATTTATGTAAACAGGTGTACCACACAGGTTGAAGGGTTTCCATGCGTTAAGTATTCCGTCAATATTCGGAAAGAAAACAACGAGGACATATAGGCTAGTAGAAAACACAACAGGACAGGATATGAATGAAATAGAAATTGGTGGAAGAGGATATGGTCAAACACCACGCCAGTGCTAAAATGATGATACACGCTGCCCCAGTGCCGTAGTGATCCATTTGAGTCATTTGTCATGAGCGGTCCCGCGCGTGGGTGCAATGAGCACCGGATCTAACCATCCGTGTTTTAGCTAACATCTTAATCTTGCAATTTTTTTTATGTAACACAAGATGTAGTCTACTACGTGTTGAGTCAAGCTCGGTCCGATACGCTTGAGAATCTCTATCAAGAAATCAAAACCGTAGTTCAAGGTGGCATCGCGTATGATTGATTTACTGTGGTGACAAAAACAATAATAATAAATTTGAAACGTGAGGATCGAATTTCATGAATAGTAAATCTAGCTCAATGACTCTGAAACATTTACAAACTAAGTATAAATGATAAGGATCCATTTATTTTATTGCGTTTTTGCGGTATTGCGATGCTATCTCTTACTTAATGCCAGCTTTTTACTTCTTTAAATAACATTATGTATGTGGCACATCTTTTTGACCTTGCTCATATTCGTGAATGATAGATATCACTTGATTTTTTAATCAGATCACATACCCATATTAATCAAGGTTGTTAATAAACTTTCTTTATGGATAGACATAGAAACAATCTCTTTGGATAAAGGCATTATTATTATTAAAACAGACTCCCTGCCCTTTAGGTCGAATGATAATAATACTACGCGAAACTTAGATAAGCGAGTTACCTCTTCTTGAAAAACTTCATTTGAGACAAAGATAATGATGGAAGGAAGTAACATGAACGTTTATGCTTGACATGACAGTCATACCACCTCTTTTGGTTTGGAGGATTTTAAGCACAATTTTAATCACAATATGTATTATGATGAAAATTAGTCAACAACACATAATTGGCGTACTACATCACGTTTAGTAAGTAAAACTGTTATCGCATCACATGATTTTAATGTATAAGCAGCCAATGGCAACCTATTACTGTCTGAAATGTGGAAAACATGACGTGTGTCACGCCACGACGACGATAGAAAATAACCAAGCAACAAAGAATTATTACGCAACTAGCCATACTTAATGACGTCTAGAAGTTTATATTATGACACAAAAACCTGCTTCATTTGTTTTAATGAACAAAACAGACTTTATGTTGAAAAAATATCTATCTTATTTTCTCCACAGCTTAAATAGAGAGATTTATGACAAAGCTTTAGGAGAATTTCCTAAGGAGAGAGTCCCCAAAGTAAAGCTGATGTAAAAGAACTTAATATATTTGCACGCTTATATTTAATTCACAAAACAATAGGTTTAGTAACGCAGTAATTTACGATAACGTTACCTTAACTCTAACACCGTTCATTTTCCGGATAAACAAGAATCCAGGTGGGTACATCTAGCCCTATTCACGGAAATTTCGTAACCTTGTTACGAACATATGTAATTTTTAAGACAACAAAAGAATATTTAATGAACAAAGTAAAAATTAAAAAAGACCATTTATCTTAAATCAATACACAATACAATTGAAGATGTCGAAGACTCTGTTAATAAATGGAAATATTGTAAACTTTATGTGCGTCTGTGAACGTGAGCGGTCACCAATGATTTACAATTTACCATGACAATTATCGTATTTCCTTTGTATGGGGCCCGGACAAGGTCAGGATGCAGTTGCGTGTCACTTGGATTCTGCACGCCAAACATGGCTGCATGACCCACCACTATGAGAAGTGGAAACTGCGATATCAGATGATTGTTAGATTACTGGTACAGGGGTCATGGTGAACTGCTAATTTATAGAAAAGTAATGTGGACCACCTAGGTTTGACATGTATGACTAAGAACAGCATAAACTTAGTGCAACTTGGTGATGAAAATTACTCAATCGCATTTATTCAAATGTAGTAATCCAAAATGCCTTTAAATTTGTATCAGAACGCAATTAATGAATAATTAAACTAAAATCTCATAGGTTATTTGGAAGGTCGTGTTTCCCGGCCTTGGGGCCTGGCAAGGGCAAGTTAGGGGCGGTAGGCGTTAGGGGAGGCCTCGCGGCTCGCCGTTTATTTTAAGCCCTTAATATCTGTAATGAAGTGAAATGTTACATAATCCTTGTAGAGTTTTATTTGTTACTATTTTATGTAATGAAGGAGGTCAAAGCTATAAGGAATGTAATTTTTCCTTAACAGATAGTAAGGTGACTAAGGTATTCTTGATCGGCTGAATCGGTTGAACGTTGATGCGGTTTTTTAATAGATAGGATGATTCCCAAGGAAAGTTTTTAGCCCGTGCGAATCGGGAGCGTGTCGCTACTTAAATATAATTTTAAAGATACGGTTCTACGCTATATAAACCAATCTTAATAAATTCTAGACAGATCGAGGCTACATAGCGACTAAATAATTCATTGTTAAATGCTGGTTATTGTAACTGATACATTAGATTCAAGGTCTGTATGTGACGTATTATGTCCTGCTGATAATTCTGATTTCAACATCACGTTCTTTTGTATGCTAAGCTTTGCAGTTCCTAGCATTTAGCAGACTTGGTTAGCATTGTTATAAACATTTGCAAATCCTAGAGTTACGTAAAATATGCTTTTATAGAGCAGAGCTAATATACCACCCGATTATATTAATAAATATTCTAGCAAATTCTGGCTTCGTTTTTATGGAAATTAAATAAACAGAGATAACACCTGTTGTATGACTCCATTGTATGTACATTTCACGGTATACAAAACATTTTTTAAATTACAATAATAATAATGGCAAGTTCAAGTGAAGATCACTAAGAATTTGGTAAAATCCAAAAATGGAAAATATTTATCGTTATCACTGTGCAGTATCTTCGTGAATTTTTAACCAAGTTTTGGTTAAAAATTCACGAATGTAACAGAACTTACCAGAGAAGCTGATTTTTGTTTCGACCGGCATCTTCGAATTTCGGTTTTAAAATAATTAAAAAACGTCTTCGAGTCTCCGTTTGAGATAGTGATGCGAAGTGATGAGATTTATAGTCACTGAATAGAGTATATAATGCTGTGTTAATCGGTACGCGCGCTTCGGTCGCCCGCTAAGAGTGAACTGCCGGCGTCCTACGCCCGCGCTCCGCCCTCGCACTCCCGGTATTCAGGCTCCACTGTTTTGGTTCCCGGCGCCTTGCCCGCCGCCCTACGCGCGGCAGGCTTTTATAATTCGACGCAATAACAATATTTTTCTCAATTTCTACTCGCTCCCTTCGCAAATTAGAAAGAACTTTATAATTGTTCTTTATTAATATTTACAACAATGCTGTTTTCTGTTTCATTCCATTGCATAACTTTCAAAGTTTTATTTTATTTGTTTCATAAATAGCTCTTTACATATAACTACCTTTTTTTACTGTGTCTATAGGGGCAATTCTAAAAGATTGCCTCTATAGACACCGTAGAAAAACCCTTGAATACCAGCAAAAAAACTTAAGTTCGTATTCGTGAAATAACTGAAAATATTAAATTAATTCATAAACAATCTGTTCAAGGAACATATTAAATCTTTTATATTCCAATCTTTCTACATTATTACTTTCATGAAAGGAAATCACTAAAAAAGTCTAATATAGGACAAGACTGACATCGGATCTTATAGAAATGTTTTTGATTCTTGATTTAAATCTAGTGAAATTTTAACAAAAGTTATTTATTATTCTGTGTCACAAGGGAGAAACTCTTGAATATTTATAAAAATATTAAGGCGACACCCGTAAACAAAGGCACACTACGGTGTCAACGGCAATGAAAACAAAATAAGCACATCAGTTTGTTAAGCGTAGATATATTTATACATCTCAAGTAAGCGTTTAATTTACCAACGCAAAGTAAAGAAGACATTGTGTACACATTTCTTAAGAACGTCTATCTTATCAGTTGGCTGATAAGAAGTGCGTGCCGCAAATTTCTTAAGCCGCTCATATCATGAGGAATTCTCTATTCATCCGCTGGCTTACTTCGACAATGGAATTTCTTATCTATTGGCTGAAAGCTATCTTAAGATTTTGAAGTTAATTTCGAACCGATGACGCTAGCACTTCTCTTTTTTTGCAGGATCTCGTGTAACAATTCAAATTATGCTTCCTTTAAGAAAGCTAGTCAGCGTTTTGAAGATTTAAGGTATTAGTATATTATAACATAATATATTTTTTAATAATAATACTTAATATGTTTTTTTTTCTCTTCACAATTGTGTTGCTTATAAACTAACTATAATCTACTTATGTACAATAAGATTGTTGCTAATTTGCCAATTAGAATTCTGACCTTGTTAATATTGTGAAGAGACTAGCTCCTGAAATAGGTCCCATGAGGGACCTGAGCTACAGGTAGCTAGGCCCAACCCTCGGAAAACTAGGTGTAGTCAATTTTTTAATTGTAGCAACTTAACAGAATCACTATTTCTTGGACTAATTAGCTAAGATTATTTCGATTAATAATAATCAAGTTAAATAGGGATCGCCCAGATGATTTAACTTTTTAAGCTGCTGAGAATTTATTATTACAATTTTTGGGTTGCGAGGCTTAGAAGGTAATATATCTATGTAAATATCAGTAACTGCACCAAATGTCCTTGTTGAGGTAGCGAACATCGGACCTTGTTACGAGTCACCACTGAAAATATGCTTGGATTATGATTGATTATGTATCAACCTTTAAGTAATCACAGGAGAGAAAAGGACTTGTAAAAAAAGATTACTTTAAAAAGCTCTAGTCAAGGAGCAAAGTTAGGAGGTTAAATATCTTAACAAGGCGCCATAAGAGGCGGCGACGGTCGAACTGACCACGATTTCTAACAGGTCAAAGAAAGCGAGTTACTAAGGTCGAGTTACAACTTGAAACAAGTGAATCACGACTCCTGTTTTGTAGTTACATTTGTAGTTATCACGCTACGATTATACTATTATAGTACTTATAGTTCAGTTCGCTTCTGCACCTTTCACTGTATTACAATAAGTGACCTAACACAGTCTAATTTACGATGGAAAGTGAGTTTGGACATGCAAAAGGAAAATAGCAATGTTTGGAACGGTCAGCGAGCTTATGCAATGATGAACAATAAAGTTCATATCGCCTTTCACTATTGTATATACTATACAGTATAAAGCGCTATTGGGATTTAGTTACTGAATATTAAATAGCTGAGGACAATGGCGATAATTCGCGTCTTCGCGTACAATCTCCAGGGGCAAGGTTTTCTCGAGACTTGACTACTTGACAGCGCAATTATCCTTTAGGCAAACTGGTACCTGAGGTGGATAAGGACAAATTTTTGAAGAAAACTCACTTTGAATTATATTTTTTGCTGCCGAGGCAAATATCAAGTAATCACTATTAGTTGTTATTTATAATTTCAGTCTGATGATTTTAACTTTACCGGTCTGATCCTTATTTTTGTAAGACAAGTAGTAAATACTAAAGTTGAAAATTTGTTGATAAATCTGTAGAGATACGAATGGGATTTGAAATAATTGAAGATATAATATGAACCCCCAGGAAATCAGTTCTTTTGAAACCGAACAGATTAATTCGATTTCATTGAGATTTCATGTCCATTTGTAAATATGTATCACAAACACGAAAAAGAATTTTTATAGGTTATTTAGTTCTTCAAATGCTGCTTTGGTTTTTCTACAAAATTGTAATACCGATTATAATAACCATAACTAGAACGATAATTTTTCGTTGATACCGCATACCAGCTAGTCCTACTACGGCTGCGAAAACTGATTTAAAATATTGAAAAAGAAAACAAGACATTCTAATATCGTATTCACGAAATTGACATACTGAAATATATGCGTACATGTTTGCATTCATATTTTAACATATATTTACTTCTAAACATTCAACTCAGTAGATCTTTGCTAGAAAATTTTCGATGACGTAGTTAAAGAGTGCCTTTGTCTTTGTTGGCTCGGTTTATGAGGTCGGTCGACGGTCCCTCGAGAGGGCCCGGAATAAGTACTTGACTTTTCTTGAGATGGCAGAGCGCTTTATGAAAGGAACTCTTCAATAGGTCAAAAGAAAAGTTAGTATTTTTTAACCCGACGCAAAAAGAGGGGTGTTATAATTTTGACGTTTGTGTATCTCATTCTGTCCGTGGCATCATAGCTCCCAAACGGATGAACCTTTGGGAGCAAATAACAAATATTTGTATATTTTTTTTTATTTATTCTTAGCTATGTTTTTAACTCACGACGCAAAAAAGGGTTAAATTTGACGTATGTTTTGTTATATTATGTTTTAAAACTTTTATTTAATTACTTGTAAGAATAAAGAAACTTTTACATTTGAGGTATGAACAATATTACAGTGCTTACTTTCAAATACCATCATTAATTTATAGTTTCTACGTTGAAAAAAATTTCATAATAAAGACATCATGTAAATTACCTTGATTGAAATTACATGATGCTACAAAACACTTAATATCAAAATTCAAATACATATATTTAATGGCTCACTCGAAGCAGCTCATGAGAACATCACCTCGCCGAGAGTAGAGCAAACCTCTACATTTGGACTCAAAACAAATGAACGCCGAGTGTTATGTTTGCACATACCGGCGAACTAGTCACGTATATAATTAATTGTTGACATTTGACATAATGCCGGGGCAGTGACCGATATAGTGGGTCCGAGGTTGGAATCCAAACAATCCTGGCTTGGAGTTGGCGGAAGGCACGTCCTGGCGTCGCCGTTCGTGCTCTTTCCGAGTTTAAACTGCTGATTAATTACAAGTATTAACTCGATGCAAAATTGCAGGGCACAAATTAGATTTAGTGTTTTTTATTCGCACGATGGCATAAAAAAACTTATTCAACATAGGTACGAAACTACATCGTCGTAAAAGAAAGCAAAAACCTATTTTACCACATTTATTTTAATTTACTAATTAAAATAAATGTGGCAAATATTACTATATCGTTTTAATTAGTTAATAGGTACGTATTGTACGAAGCCGAAATAATAATTGAGATTTCCATGATTTTTTTTTTTGTTTAACATATACTTAGTTGTCGAAACAATGTCTTTGCGGAAAAGTATCGGAATTCAGATATTGAGTAACCGTGACATTAGTCTAGACATTTTTTATTTTCATCATAATGCGACGAAGTGTGACCGCGACGGTATCCTGTACAAAAACCTTGTTTATCAACGCTCACTCACACACCGACGAGACAAAAACGTGTCCGCGAATAAAAGGCAGCGCGAAATTTTATTCGTATTGCTAAGAACTACAACGCAATCGATTTTGATGTTTTTCCTTTTCGATTTTCCTTACATTGGATATAAATCCGATTTCAAGTAACAACAGCCCAGAGTTATGTTATAAGGGATGATTTTGGATATTGACCTACAATAATTTACTACCGATCAATTTTGAATTTAGACTTTTAAATCGTTTCAAATTTTAGCCACCAATGACGCAAAGTAAAGGAGACAGGTAATTTTGTGAAGACATACGTCTTCATTATAAAATCACTTTACCAAACCTGCTTGTCTAGAATATAATAAAAATTGTGCTAAATCAGCCCCTGTACAAGTACACGGAATGTATTGATTCATACATGATCTCAATTCTCAAAACATGATGTCACGACATTAATCTGATTAGTCGCGACCCTTCGTGTTTCCAGCTAATATTTCATAACACTTGCCCAAAACATTGATGAGATGTTTCACACCTGCATCTGCATCGTCAGAGCGGAACACTTTCCAACACAGACATAATTAAGTATGTACGTAAGCAGACCACGCATAACCATGTCTATGTAGAACCAAATCCTGTCATTAATTTTTTACCTAATGTGATGTCATGTGAACAATTTAAGAATAGGAAAACCCCGACCCTTGGTTTACATAATATATTTATGTATTTGTTTTTTCAACTCCAATAGGCAATTTTTTTTTGTTTGATGTTTTTCACTGAGAAAAATTTGATAAGGGCGCTAAATGTGTAATTTTATTTAAAACAGTATAAAATTCCTTTGTAGTGATCAAACCGCGATAAAATCCGTTAAATTTGTTTCATTTAAATAACTTTATTTTGTTGAGACGCGAAGTAGTCGAAGCTTCTCGTCTTCTTGAAATAAGTCTGTGCTTTCCAGTGATGATTTCAACATACTCGAGTTACAGGAATATCGGATCACGTTCATTCGGTGAAAGAGCAGGATGTTGGCGACATTTGTGCGAATTAAGTTACATCAGTCATTTTATAGATACTTAAAACTAAGGAATTATTTACGTGTATTTATCTACTGGATAGAATGTAATGGAAAAACATCTTAATATTCTTTTTTTTATTATAAGACTAATTGTCAACAGAATGACAATAATTTCTTAATTAAATGAAGCTTGGAAGAAACATCCAATGGTTTGAGAATCAGTGTAAATTTTTATATTAACTTTAAATCTATAAAATAATCCTGTAGACAGTCTTACTTATATTGTAACGATGGCAAATGGTTACAATGCCTTTTCGGTATTTAGTAGCTCCCGAGCACAGATAACTAAATTTTCGGGAAAACCCGGGTTCGATCTTCAAGGGGTCAAGGTGGAAAATAATATTCAATTTGATTGGCTTGACAATATAAAAAATAAATAAATAAACAATCAATTAAGTAATTAAATATTATGAAATATAGTATAGTTGCATCCATTAAGTAAAGCTTAATTTGGGACAAACTAAATATGTGTTCCTATACATTTAATAATTGAATGTATGTATGTATGTACAAGTTCGAAGCGTAAACTACGTTTATTTGCGTCTCAATTTAATATAAGCAGTAACATTATCGTCAGCTCTGATCTGAAGGATAAACCTCGTTTGCAGGCAGCAGCAGAAAATTGTATAAGATTTGTTTATCACAAACACGTGACTAGAATTTTCATTATAGTCATTTATAAGAGGAAAGTCTTCCTTTTTGAAATGATGACGCAGAAAACATGCCCTCGCTGATTTATCATTGTATATATAGCATTGGCACTTTAAAAAGATTGTATTTCCCTATTTTGGATTATTGAGGGTCTAAGATATTATTTTCCTATTTTGATTATTGAGGGTCGTGTCGGCGGTGACAGCATAGTAAAATTGTACGAGGCGACTACGCCTCGTAAATCGTCGCGTTAAAACGGTCAATAAGAGAGAGGTGTTTTAATTTTTTTCTAACTTCTTGCGGAACCGCTAGAGGTGTATCGCGGAAACTTGGGGTTCTACGGAACACTCTTTGAGTATTAGGATAGCAACATGTCACTATTACGTGACAAACGTAAATATACCTTTACCGAAAAATAGGATCTTTTGTGAAATGTGAATCATGTTTCAAAGGTAAATATAAATAAATGACTTTTCCATTCAAATATAAAACCGGAACGTGATCTTATAGTTAACGTCATAAATACTAGAAAAAAACATTTGTAATACAAATTACTTTCATTCTAAATTCAATTAATTAACTTCGCAATTATTTTATTAACAACTAGCGGCCCGCCCCGGCTTTGGCACACAAAACCTTCCCTGTGTATCATCCTATCTAAACTACATCAAAATCCGTTATGTAGCTTTAAAAATCTAAGCATAGAGAACAGACAGCGGAAAACAACTTTGTTATAATACTATGTAGTGATAAATATTTTTTTTATTTTTAACTAACAGTATGTCCTTAATTTTGTCCCCTCATTTTGGCTCTTAACAGGCTGTCGAGTCAGATACTATAACGGACACATTTATGAAAATGTTACTTTCCGCCGAGTTGTCATGCTCAACGGTAATACAGCATGACAATTGTAAAAATGTTTACTTTATAAGTAGGTCAGTCAGCAGAAATTAGAGTTTAACCGTTGCTTTATAAAGATTTTTGAAAGCAGAAATAAAATGTTGTGTTACCTCATATACATATGTATAATTACATAGCAACCCATTTTACTTTAACTGAATGTAATTAAATTGGATTAAAAATAATAACTGGAACCAGAATTCAGATTAGAAAAATATAACATTCCAGAGGTCGGATGGTCTTTCTGTGTAAAAAACCAAATCTCCTAGTTTAGGTAGCGGAACCTGGGCTCTGAAGCGTCACTGCTGTGTAAAAACCAGTAAACTATAACTAAATCTGCTAGTTTAAGTAGCAGACCCTGGGCTCTGAAGAGTCACTGCTCACTGCTGAGGATGCAACTCGGATAAAAAAGGGGAACTATTGTCCATAAACTACTGAACCGATTTTAATGTTTTCTTCTTATACCCCTTGCCATGGTGTGTAATATGTATGTTATGCTAGCAGTCCCGCGCGAAACTTTCGCTAGTTAGGAATAATTTCTACTACCAAAAAATGTCGATATGAGCTGTTGAACCTTGTTGAACAGTATCCAGTAGTCCATTAAATGAAAATACTTGAATCACTTGTTAATTTATACGTTACATATTTGTTATTAAGAGTCAATGTTTATTTATTTTATAACGTTTAGTGGTGATGTAACGATGACGTCTGGTAGATGGCTTTAAACGTTTATTGTACTGTACATACATACAATTTATATACATTTAGAGTTAGGTCATTTAAAGTGGCGCCTCTGATCTTGGCGACTATTTGATCTTATCTGTATCTCGAGTATATACTTATTACGTACAGTACATACTTTATTTATTTATGACACACATTTTTGAACACTTGACTCACAAACAAATGTTAATTTTATTTGTTTTTTTATTGCATAATAATATGAAAATAATTACGAACAGAATTTTATAAATCCACAGCAATGAAGGCAATCTAAAGTAGCATACTACTATACAGTTTCGAAACTCTCTTGATATAAATAGTCACATTATTTATACTAACAGTTTATACCTACAACTTAGATCATAATACGTAAATGACTGATCTACGATTGTTTACATATTTACATTATATTCACATAACTTCGATAAACCACTGACTAACACCAACCCGTAGCTCTGTTTTGCCGTAAAGAAAAGAACATAATATTTTGGTATTTATAATATTAAGGAATTCACTAGTTACAGATAAAACTTTATATTTTTATCTGCCAGCTATATTACAGGCTGTCTTCATTTTCTTCGTTTTGATGAAAGAATCTAGATACCAGTCCTCAGTATGGATATGGATATTAAGAACGGATATGTCTTAAACCGACGACTGATATATTGCGAAGTAAATGGCGTCCTTGCACGTATGCAATCTTTCAATTAGCATAAAATTAGCTATCGTTAGAGCAATTCCCATAATTAATTTAATTAAATACAACATTGACATTGTCCGCTTTGATTGCGGCAATCGTTGGGAACGGACACACGACGTACGAAATTGTGTCAACAAAAGTCAACACATTGTTATTGTTTATTTAATTGTTATTTGTTACTTCACAGTTCTGGTGAAGTGAATCGTG
Organism: Cactoblastis cactorum; assembly: GCA_020352625.1. Taxonomy (NCBI): domain Eukaryota; kingdom Metazoa; phylum Arthropoda; class Insecta; order Lepidoptera; family Pyralidae; genus Cactoblastis; species Cactoblastis cactorum. Next base: position 3,499 of record JADGIL010023531.1, on the reverse strand, counting down.
TAATTGTCACATCTCATTGTTGTGTTTGTCACGTAATAGTCTCTGTCAGCTCTCACTAATGACATCAAAATCAAGTCAGATGGATTTGTATTTAAGTACTGCTTAATGTGTCCCGTGACCGCGTTACTTGATGAAGAGTAAAATAATTAAAATGTATCGTATGATAATATTAATATATTGAACTCCGTATATTTATAAAGCTTATGCTTTATAAATAATGGTAATTTATAGTATAATAAATCTTTTAAAACTTAAATTAAGATTTTTTTTTTCATAAACCAATTTCGAGGTCACCATAATACAACTGAACAAAAATAACTAACACGCGCGCCATCATTACTGTAAAGATATTCTAATTCCTCTGTCGTTTAACAGATCTATCAATAATATTATAAGAAAATTTTAATTAATGATGTAACTTTTCGCAAAATACCTAACATCAGAATAGTATTTGATAGGAATTCAGTAATTGGCAGGACACGGAGGTAGAATCGAATCGAATTGGTCACATCCGGAGAATTCCTCGAGTCCAGAAATTGCCGTGAACCGCGAGCCGTGTTTTATAACTGTAGATGATTTGTGAAGATTTGTATATTGATTTAACATAACCAGAATTTTAATAACTTGAGAAAAATCTTAGGTCAAAGGCCCATGGTAAATAAGGGTGGTCACAATGGGTAATAAGAAATTGTTAAAATCTCTAAATATATAACATTGACATTACACATACGTTCAATGTTAAATTTAATATTTTAATCCTAAAATCTAGGCTGACATGTAAACACGATGAACATGATGCAAGACAAGGCAGATTCATTATTGTGTTATTAAGTTTAAACAAAATATACTTAAAGTAAAAATTACATTATAAAAGGAAGCTAGTGTCATAGCTCCGAACCTTGACTTATTTATGCAAGAAATAGATAAAATTAGACTTATTCTCACGGCTTAGACAAGAACTGATATTAACAGACGAGGTGCGGCTACCATGTTTGTATTCCAACATGACATTTCGCGAGCATGTCACTGTATGCCTGATCATGGAATAGAATGTTCCAATCAAGGTCGCCAGGATCGTGGATTAGGTGCAACTTGTGTTATGATTGTTTGAATTGCGATTTAAATAAACAAAATAATAATAGGATGACTCATTGTCAGACTGACGTCTACGATTGTGAACAAGACAGAATTTTGACTTGAATTTTGAGATGCACATGAGAACAAATATAATCAACTTTCTAGTCTCATAATGTAAATGTTGCACTATTATATTATTACTTAATACTAATTATAAGTTTAATGACATAACCTTTTTGGAATCAGATGGATCCGATTCCAAAAAAAGAATATTTAATCACAACCATTTTTAGAGAAGTTCAATAGTTTCCAATCCGTTTTATTTCTCCAAGGATTTACGTAATATGATTTCAAAACGAACTTGGAAGTGTCAGAGAGGCAGTCTGACACTTATTAGATGATGCGGAGTTGCATACACTATATGAGACAAGACCATACACTGTACATAATTCATAAGCCAAATGTCAGACGTGAGAATTGATGGACGGAAGTTATTCAAACCGACGACAGAATATTTCAAAATTGTTAAATGTGTTATGGGAATTTTAGTGAAATCATAAGTGAAGGACAAATAAGTACATAAAATATATATAGGGATAAATCACACAGATGGAGCTAACCTAAAAATAAGTTTGTGACTTGTGTTACGGGATGTCAATTTAAAGATATTATATTTTAAAGTGAACTAAATATATAAATATCCAAGACTTAGGTCAATAAGAAAAATCATTTTTCACTTTTCCGAAACGGGATTAGCATGTTAACCCACAAACGCCACAAAGTTAATTAATGGTAAATATAGAGCGAAACATTGATAAAGATATTAATAACTGATTGTTGAACATTTCAATTAAAGTACAAAAAGACAGCTAGGATAAAGACGCAAACCCTATCAAGTTACAAAACAATTATTTTAATTAAGACTTAAATCTTAGTATCTAAAGAGGCAATCAGCGTCGCAAATTGTGAGGTTCGTCATTGCATCGTGCGGGTGAGTTTAACTTGACTCTAAAAAAAATTAATGTGTGCCTTCGTTTTGCAACCATTAAGGGAAAATCAGAATCAATCTATTGTAACTAAAATCTCAAAATTTAAGATATTTATTACTAGCTGCCTTCACAGATGTTGTCCTGTCTTAACTATGGCTATCATTTATATCAATCAACAGTTGTGTAAAATATATTCTATCGTTTTTTAAATTTCTAATGTTCCGCTAAACAAACATTATTTTTTCTTACATAAGAACCTTAGCCTGACAATAATTAATCACAACTAAAAAATAATTAGCGAAATTGCTCCATCCGTTCACGCGTGATGCAATGACCAAGAGTAATAGAGATTCCTTTTTTGTTTCATTCCAGTCATTTTATTTTGTATATAGTTATTTTGTAGAATAGTTATCCATTATTAATATAAAAGTCTTTTTGTCTGTCTTTCAAGTCAAAACGGAACAATGGATTAGTGTGATTTTTTTATGTGGCGATAGTTAAAGGGGTGGAGTGACATACGAGTAGGCTACTTTTTGTCTCTTTATATTTTTATTCATTCACTCTATTTCTCCACCCCCTAAAACTGACGCGAACGAAGCGCAGACAAAAGCTAGTAAATTATAATTGCCATATTTTGTTGTGTGTATATGATTTATTCAATACCTGAATAATAACTAATTGTAACTTAATTAACAACTAATCAGTTAAATCTACACACAATGACGGCTCGTCACATCATTATACTTTCATGATTGAGATAATATGGTTCGTTGTACATATTATCATAGCAAGAGCACATATTTTTATCTGTAGAGTATCAACCTGTAGGTGTATCGCATTTCACGATACTCTTATGAAATCCAATTAATTCTGCATTATCAAGATCGTTTACATTTGAAATTAGTTATTTACGAATTAACATTACATACACTTTGTATTAAATTATTATTATGCGGAAAGCCAAGTTCAACAAAATAAAGATCAGAAATATACAGAAATGTTATTTTATTTAGTTTGGAATGAAATACAAATAAAATTAAATTTATAAATAAGTAATAATACCATGAAAGCTTTTAAATTATTTTAATTAAAATAAGACAATTCTTTGTCAATTTTTGCTGTTTGGGAAATGAAATATCGTACTCGTATTTATACGCCTCCATGCGATACAAATATCCATGAATTCACCAAAATAATATCGTACACCTTACTTTATATCGATAATGCGAAATTTTAAGGAAATTTAATGTAATAACGTTCCAGAGTAAGACATATAGATTGAGAGCCCGCGACGCCCAGACCTTCGTTATAGTATAAAAGCTGAAAGTTCTTCTATATATGCCCCCTACACAGGTATAAGCAAACCCAGATTATACAACCTGGGTCGCGGTGGCTTTGGCAGGTAGCAGGTGGTAAAGGTGAGTAAAAAAGTG
>JADGIL010023528.1:0-11541 GCA_020352625.1 Cactoblastis cactorum | reverse complement strand
CTATTACTATGTACCATAAAGTAAGATTAGATAAGGTCTATATTTGTTTGCATCATTTTGGTATGTGAAATTTTTTCTTGAAATTAAGGATAGCCATGACCACATTTTGCTAGGCAAGTTTTGTGATTCATATTCTTCTGTAAATTATCTTTCATAAAAAATATGTCTCATTCAATAAACAAATAGGTGTAGGTCGTTTCAAATACGTATCTCGTACTAATACGGTATTGTAAGCTAGGAGAATTTATAAAAATTGTAATAGTCAGTTTTCAAAGGGTAGGGTTGTTGATCACTCAACATCACGTGACGCGCCTGCTCGTTCGCCTCCCTCGTTCATAAAATTATCCTACTATTAAGACACCAATAAGCTATTTCCTTTAATATTGACTTTTTTAAATTGGTTAGTGTGCCTGCCTACCAGCTGAAAATCAGCGCTATGGCTTTTAGCCGTAGTGGCCGTAGCTCATAGCTGAGCTGGTGACCTTTTGGTGGCCTGTGCTAGATTTATTAAGTAATGGTTATTTTATAATAAATGTATTGTTATGATTCGAATAAAAAATTTCTTTTCTTTTTTTCTACGCGGATAACCGGGGATGGTTCAATGCTCGGTCAGCTCATGATGAAAAATGGTCATGAAGGATGCATTATAGCTACTTATAATCATTTGTATCATTTAATAGTACAAATAATAAACGACCTCCGGGATATAATTGTTAATGTGCGTAACAGCTACTCAGGAGGGCCCGGATTCGATGGAAAATATTTTTCTGATTGGCCGTAGTCCTGAGGTTTATCTATACCTATATGCATTTGTTATAAAAAAATATAGTACTTATCGTTGATTAAATATCTGTTAACACGAGTCCCGAACTTACTTTGGGGCTAAGTCAGTCTGTGCATTTATATTTCCCTAATACTCGTATTTATGTTTCACTCGATGATTTTTTTCAATATGTGCGGTAAGAGAAGCATCTCGAAGCACATTTATCGTTTTATTTCGCTCCCAATCCAGCTTAGAAGTGCTATATGTTGCAGCTCAGTTCACATAATATACACAAGACTGGTTTCAATAGACTCTATATCGTGGTAATAACTTGCAAATTGCAATAAACTTGAGTTGCTTGCTTTTTCTATACTGTAATTCGGTGCACATGTGACACCGCACATGTGGTCGAGATTAAAGCGTTTAGAATCGGTTGTTATTGCTAGTCTCAAGGGGCATAAATACGATTAATTTAATTTGTCTTTACAAATTATTTCTTAAGTTTGAAACAAATTTAACAGATTTAATCGCGATTGGTTAAGGTAGCTTGTAATAACCCACACTGGTGAAGCTTAGAGACCACCCCAACTCAGTCTTCCGTGAAGATGGATGCTGAAAAGTATCCGAAACGTCGGAGCTCAATAAATAGTTACATATAAAGAAATCGTTAATAATATCAATCTAAAATCTTAAAACAGTATAAATTCTTTTGTGTGTAGTGATTAAACTGCAATAAAATCCGTTAAATTTGTTTCATTTTATTGTCTTTACTAACTTTTGCCAACAATTTCTGGACAAAAAATATCCCGTGTCTGAAGGGCACTTAGGACATTATTTATGCAAAATGCAAAACAAGAGGGACAACAACATTATGCGCTTTCACATCCTTTGACGTACTCGTTACGGCAGTGGTAAAGTCCTTGCCAATGAACCAAGAGGTCCAAGATTCTATTCCAAAAAGTGCAAGTTAAATTAAAACCACTTAGAGCCGAGTTCACCAACGTTCTAAACGACTTATTAACACTTAAACAGATGATTTAATATTTTTTTGTGTTCACCACACGTTAACGATTATGATCCTATGATTGTGTGTTTAAACAAGCATAGAGATTTAATCGTCCGTTTAGTAAATCACCTGATTGGATCATGTCGGTAAACCGGGGCCTTAGACTTATCAACCTTATTGTTTGACATTTTGATTCAGTTCCAAAGACGATGCATTTTCATGGCAATCATTACATGATGATGCTTCCATGATCAGCTCCTAACTAAGGAGGAACTTCTCAATGGTTAACAGCAGGTTTTGATACTTTCTGATTGTATTGTGTATCTCTATATAAGTATTTATTTCTTAAAAATATAGTTTCGTTTAGTTGCGTTAGAGCAGCCTTTCCCAAAGTGGACGATAACGCCCCCTTGTAGGCGCTGCAGGCCTAAAGGAGGTAAGAGACCCAGAAAAAAATGGGGTCGTTGTAGAATAGTGGTTTTCGAGCAAGTAAAAAAGTGGGGGCACTAAAAAATAATTTATTGTCAAAGTGGGCAGTACACAAAATAAGTTTGGAAAGCCTGTTTTACTAGCCTGTATTCCGGGGGCCACGCTCTAACGCAGGGAGCGTCCCCGGAATACAGGCTAGTCCTAATCCAGGTACTTTGTTGACAGTCTGTCAGTTGAGTCGAATACTCCTTCCTCCCATCGTAATCTTAAGATACGTAGTAAATTAGGTAAGCTTTGATTATGTGTGTACCTTGTCAATTTTTACCTTTAACCTCACAAATTAATATACTGTGACACTAACAACTTTTTATCTTTAACCTCTTACGCAAAACGAGGGGTATAAGTTTGACGTATGTATGTGTGTGTCATTCTGTCTGTGGTATCATAGCATCCAAACGGCTGAACCGATTTGGATAATTCTTTTTTTGTTAGAAAGGTAAACCCCCAACGTAAAAAGAGGGGTTAGTTTGACGTGTTTTGTTATATTGTGTCAGCGTTTATTTAATTATATTGTTAGTATTACATAACACAACTCTCTTAACTAACTTTGGGATCTAACACAATCTGTGTGATATACTTATTATTTATAGTAATATCATGTAATAATTAGTCGTTATCGCTATTAAGTTACGTATATTAATTACCTCATACGGTACACGTGCGGCGCGCCGGCGAGCGTGACCGACCATACGTTACACTGAGGGTCGCTATTTGTATAGTAATTTATAATATATTAGTGGTGAACGTTGAATGAACGAACGGTTTTTTAGACTGTTTATCGTCGCGAACGGTTAAACTAGTCGACGGTTCATGCGTATACTGATTGACAACGTAAAAGACTGTCGACGACTGTCGCGATTCGGCCACTCAAAACGCGACGAAGTCTGGATGTCTCGTCTCGTCTAGCAACTTTCAATATATAGTACGTCTATTACGAATGCGACCGAATGCCAATACATTCAGTTCACGGCGTATACTAGTCGAAAATTAGACTGTTTTCCAACTGCTTTAGATTGTTTAAAAAACGTTGTCGTTACGTTGACGGTAAAATTGTCTACGACCCACTACTAATTTGTATAGTACCAAATAAGCATAAAAGTTTGTAGCACTTTTATGTTTATTTGGTACTATTATTTATAAAAATTTTATAATTTTTGGTACTATTAGTAACGTTTTATTTGTACGTTATTCTCATGAATCTTTCATAAATAATTAAAATTAAATTTTGTCGCATTCGTGGCTGATCGTAACGCTGTAATTGTAGATATTTTAACAGGATTAATTCAGTATCTGGCGCTTTAATCGCAAGCTAAATGAAGGTCCTTTAGATAATGTCATCATTAACTAGTTTAATAGTTAATGCTAATATAACTACTGCCACATACACAAAGAAAGTTTTGCAGTGTGTATTGTACATTATGTTTGCATTTATGTTTCACGATCGACTCGTAATTTTATTTTATGATGGAATTTCGTAAAAGTTTAGTTGAAAATTTCAACAATAAAGGCTGAAAATAATTCAAGATTTCTTTGTTTGTGGCGATATAATCTAGGTTATCATATTTTTCGTATCGATTATATACACATATATATATATATTTTTTTATAAATCTTAGTACATTTTCATCAAAGTAAATTTTGCAAAATCATCTACATATATTCCTATCGTAACGGCAATGATTCGAGTGCATATTTAAAAATAATTGAAAACATATATGTTAAATAAAAACATATAATTTATATTAACCGATTTATATTTTAAAATGCACTCGACTAAACCTCGTATTTGGTAATTCGAATGAAAACAAAAAAAAAAGAAATAAACATTAAAATTAGAGATTTCTTTTGAAATCAGTGGCACCTGTTTACTATATTTAATAAAATTAATTTTTCCTATGTATATTTGGCGGAAGTCTTGGGAGTAAAAGAGTTGTTTTTTTTTCGTAAAGCCTGCACAAGGACAGACTGTTTAAGCCGAAGAGACTAAATGCTAAGCAATTGGAATCGATACGCGAATGGGGGTATGTCCCTGTGTCCTATATATGTATATGTATGTTATATATGTGTAGATACTATCTTAGAATGTTGATATCAATATTTGAAAATATTACATGCTTCAGGGTTCAAAATTAGCAGCTGAATCAGCCTTAAAAGAATTTTATGTCGAATTGTATAAAATTATTTTTAAGCTGCTAATATTGAAAAAAATTGCCAGTTAAATAAGTAACTTTTATTCATTCTTCTAACTAAACTGATCGAAAGCATTGTCGATGTTTAGGAGAGGTGCATATTTGCCCGTATTTTTTTATTGTGTACCATTCAGACATCGCCTTGATGGTACAAAGTTGTTCATTTTTGTGTACTAAACCTACCTGATACCTACTTAATCGAACGTCCTGCAATGAAATGGGTAGAGGATATCACCAAAATTGCAGGTCGAACATGGATGAGGAATGCTCAGGGTAGAGAAAAATGGCGTACTGGAAGAGAGGCCTATGGTCAGCAGTGGGCGGAGAGAGGCTGAAATGATGATGATGAAACTACCCGTGTATTATTTGCAGATGATATCTAATTCCATCGAATTTATGCTCCAGATTACACCACACTTGATTGATCGATTATGATATTTAACGATCATTTGTCATACTCGATTATGTCAGTATGGCAACTCAGGGAATTATTTTTCCAAATCATTGTTTTGGTAACTATTTGTTCTATGTAAATATTTTACATCTAGGATATTCAATATATTTGTCAATTATATTTAAACTAAAATGTTATAACTGATATTTTTTTTGTTTATTATACATGTCATAACAACAAAATTAAAAACAAAATGGCCGAAGTGTATTACGAATCTGCACAGCTTCAAACAATAATACAGATCCATAAAGAGTGCAAATTTTAAGGTTAATAAATCAGAATTTGTTTACTGTTAAACAGCTGCAGCCAATCGCCATGAAACGAAGTCGTATATCGTTATTCAAAACTGAAACTTTAAACAATGAAGTCGACTACAAAATCTAAAATAAAAGTTTAAAAATTTGAAAAGTAACGTGTCGATTGATCAATAAAAAAGAAAATATATTGATATCAACATCTCTCTCCCTCTCAAAGCATGGCCCACTCATTAGCGCTTCCTGTCTCTTTCCCTCCAGTACATTTTTTCAGCATTGGTACCTTACTCGCCCCATTTTAGGTTGTAATTTCTTTTTTAATTTACAAGCATGTACGTATAACACGTGTAAGTCTTATGTATGCGTTTATAAGTTTGTTATACATATAACAGATATTTTACAAAAACAGGCTTTAAGCTAAAAAAATAAAAATATATTAAAATAGGCTTTAAACAGACATTTGCATGTGTAGTTATCAATGTAGTTGACACGACTCCAATAAGAATGCAAACCAACTGCGCAGTCCGATTGCACTCGGCGTGCAGTCGCGTGAACTTCACACCGTTCAGTTCACACGACTGCATGCCGACTGCAATAGAACTGCAACCAAACCGCGCAGTCCGATTGCAGTTAAATTGCAGCCGGCATGCAGTCGTGTGAACTGCACACCGACTGCATTCAAACTGCATTTTTTTTTAATGAAAGTGGGAGGCAGACGAGCTGGTGGGTCACGTGATTTGTAGTTGAAATGCAGTCCGTCTGTCTAGAGCCTTAGTACAGTTTTTGTAAGAAATTATCTTATACTTATATTAAACTTGTAGTTTGAATGAATAAACGACGTAATAATTATTACTAGTTCAAAGACAAGAAACAATTATTTATGTATAGATAATTGTTTCTTCCGGAGGCCCAACTTGTCCGCCCTCCCCAAACGGAGTGGGCGTAGGTTTTTTATAGGCCGGCAACGCTTCTGTAACCCCGTGGGTGTTGCAGTCGTCTATGGGCGGCGGCGACCACTTAACATCTCGTGACCCGCCTGCTCGTTTGCCTCCCTCTGACATAAAAAAAAATGTATGTCCATAGAAATTGGCGTATGGGCTTTATTGCACCATATAAAAGTTACGAACTTGTTGTAAGTAAAACAGTTGAAATTTTGGTAGAAATACATTTAATAAATATAAAATACTTATTATTATGTTTGCAAAATATATGTATAAGGTGGAATTAATATGACTTTAATATTTTTTTTTGCTTTTTTATTTGTAAACTGTTTACAGGCCGTGTTATTCGACCACTTTTCTAAAAGCTAGCATTTTCGATTCGAGTCTCACGACTCTTGGCTCTGTTCGCCCTGTAAGCGTTAAAGACGTGACACGGTATATGTATTTTTCGTATTTTTATATAATTTTATTATAATTTTATTGGTAAAAATTGTTCAGTTTAGCTGTCTGAACTTGTATTATTATATGTATATTATAATATTATAATTTCACCTTTTAAATAACTCGACGCAATATTATCTTATGCATTGTATTAGAATTAGCAGGATACAACCAATGCCACTTTGCACGCGATTCTTGGTTTTCCGTCGTCTTAAACATCGTCGTGTTCATTAAGAAACAATTGACGCTCAACATATCGCCCTGTCTCGCTCGGTTCAATGTGAATTGGTGAGATATACGACGTGCTATTTCAACTGTTAATAGAAATTAGATACGTATATTTGAAATAGACTCTCGTTTCATATCAATGTATGCGTGTGCCGTTTTAATTAACTTTTAAAAAGTGATTGCGAAAAAATTTTATGAAATTTAATTTTTTTATTATTTCGTTTTTTAATATTTCATTTGTTGTGTTAATTTTTAGTCACCTAAATCGAACTGCTTAATTGAGTTAACGTCTGTTTAACTGAAAACCGCGGCGTAATTTTTAATTTGTGTAATAGTGCAACAAATTTTTTTGTTACCTTTTTCTTCCAATGATGATTATGATAATTACTACATCTTGTCCTGTAAAAGACCTGTAAAAGATAATATTATCTGATTTTTAAGAACCCAGTTGTTATATTTCACAGGGAGTTCGAAGTTCCCTCCCGTCATTTCCCCGGGCAGACTCATGTGTGGCGCGTGGCGCCGTGGCTCCAGCGGGGGAGGGCACGGGCGCGGGAGGAACTGTACTGTCATGTTGCCCGCGCGGTGGCGCTAGTGGTCGTTGTGGCGAGAGATAGGCTGCTGAGGGATGAGCCCTTCTCTGTTATATCTGGCGCCAAGTCGTTGCTCTTGGGGTTGGAGAGGTAAGCCATTGTTGAAAATGCAAAGTATATTTTTTTTGTTTTGAAATACTTATTGTTTATACTACAATTTAGTTTTATTATAAACTGTGAATTATCGACAAAAATGCCATTTATTGATATAGGCAACTAAGAAATGTAGAAAGAACAAAAGAAAAACATTTGTGTAATTTATTCGTTCTTTATTCAAACATAATATCTCCACAAAAAAATATATATTTGTGCAATTTAAATGTTCCATATTCAAAAATGTCTTCACTTTTACGTTTCCCGCCAATATTTTAATGCATTATTTCACGACAACGAGTAATGTGATGTGTGAATTATATTTGTTATTTTATATAAATTGGTATATTTTAGGCTACTGGACCTTTTGATCGGTATGCCATCGCTGGAGGCGCGGGACCTCGAGAAGAAAATTCGCGACGAACGGTCGCGATATTTGGTTGCTGAGCTAATATGCAAGGTAACTTTATTTGATTATATTTATCGCATTGTATGTTAAACATAATAACATACTTTAACATTAAAATGAAGCAAATTTAACGGATTTTATCGCGGTTTAATCACACACAAAGGAATTTATACTGTTTTAAGATTTTAGATTGATATTATTAACGGTTTTCTTTGTGTAACTATTTATTGAGCTCCGACGCTTCGGATACTTTTCAGCATCCATCTTCACGAAAGACTGAGGTGGGGTGGTCTCTAAGCTTCACAAGTGTGGGTTATTACACGCTACCTTCTGTTTTGAAACATACTTTAATTCTAATTTAAGCTTTTTAAATTACATAGTCACGATTAATCGTAGATTCCAATTATTCAATGCAACGGCTGTGACGATGATGGATTTGACTATCTCCTTCACTTAAATTCTACAGGAAAACTTGATTAGCTTTTACAATCTGCGCGGGGAGATTAGCACCTGACAATTTGTCTGTTTTTCTTTCGCTCTCAGACCAGAAAAAGGAATTAATACTTCAATCATTATGTCTAACGTCTCAAATTATTGATTTATTGTGTAGCCTGAACACCAAGAAGACATAGCAGCTTTAGCCGCGTGGGTGATGCGACAGATGAGGCGAGCGGCTTCAGAGAAGACCGACGGCAGGGAGTCTGCCAGGACCATTCCTAGAGTTCCCTGTGTGTACACCACGCCACAGAGGACGCAGGTATGATAATTCTGTGTCACACGAAATTGCATCTTATTGCAACATATGTAAGTTCATATTGCATTAGCGCAGCCTTGTTGACTTAATACCATTTAGATATTTGTCTGAACCGTGTTCAGTCGTCTTATGTAATCTCAGAGGTCGCTGACTAATTTTTACTACATGCAAAAATGAAACTTATCGCAAAGCATGAAATTTCATCATGACCTGGCTGGGATCGAACCCGGGACCCCTTGTTACAAGGACTATACCACGACAGAGGTCTGCAGAAATACATTCACGAATACATTACTCTGCAGGTGGACTTGCGTCTTTACCGTCGCGACATCTTGCGGAAAGCCGCCCCTACTCTGCAAGCGATCCTGGAGCGGGAATCCCGCGGCTGGTTCCTCCACTTCCGCGAGCGCCGCGCCGCCATGCTGGCCAGTCAGAAGATGCCCATCAAGGACATCGAGGAGGTAAAGCTACCACTAGCTCCACCAAAGCTGAAAAGTAAATCTTGTTTAACTTTAACTCTCTTCTGAAAGTGGACCTTGACAACAGTATGACATGAATCAAATTTAAAATATTTATTCAGAAATTAGACCTTCACATGCACTTATTCACGTCACTAATAAATAAAAATGGCTATAAGAAATTAAATGTATGGGAATCGAGCAGACCAGTCCCCCCTGGCAGCACCCGTTCACGAGTTGACGCATGGGTCAGCCATCGCAAAGTTCAACCATATCAGAGGGAGCAATACGACCCGGCCCACGANNACCATATCAGAGGGAGCAATACAACCCACGACGCCGCCACCAGTTTGAACACTTATTGAGCATGACTACTCGACTCCTTATAATAAAATAACTTACTTGCTTGTTTGACATAAAATCATATTAAGAAAATAAATTTAGAAAAAAAAAGATGTATATGATATGACATAACTCTGTTACAGTTTTATTATATGTATAGATTTTTTTGCTGCCAGGATGTGAAAGCTGCCGCGTCTCGGGAGTACGTCAACAGAGTGTGCAATGCGGTGTTGAACAACGAGCAGTTACTGGCGCTAGGTCCAGACGTGCCCCAGTTGTTGCAGGAACAACTGCGAGCTTACCATATCCTCGACAGGTGAGATGTATGCTGGTAATCGACGATCTCGTTGGCTCAGTGTTGAAATTCTTGCCACTGAGCTGTGATGTACCCGGTTCAAACCCAGGTTAGGTCGTGAAGAAAAATGATATTTTCTGATTGGGCCTGGGTTTTAAATCTACTATTTATCCGAGCGTTATATCGGTTATATATTTAGCAGTGCCTCTACAGAACCTGGGGTCCACTATCTATACTAAAACACAGCAAGACGATGTACCATAGGGTTGTTTGTGTGGCAATCAATCCTACCCTATCGTAGCAGACCAAATTTAAAGGCAGTCAATCCTTCGGTATCATGGCAGACCAATTCTAATCTAATGCGGGCAAAATAAATAAATAAATATATAGGGACAAATTACACAAATTGAGTCAGCCCCAAACTAAGTTCGAGACTTGTATTATGGGATACTTACTCAACGATACCATATTTTATAATATATACATATATACATAGATAAACATCCAAGACCCAGGCCAATCAGAAAAAGGTCATCTTCCATCATGACCTGACCGGGGATCGAACCCGGGACCTCCTGAATATCGGTTAAGTACGTTAACCGTTACACCACGGAGGTCGTCTAAAAAGCTAATCTTTATTATATTTACTATCGCCACAGAGGGTAACAGAGTGTCGTCAGGAATGATATCGTTTACAGGGCTGAAGACAACGTCCGTCGCAAGCTGGAAGCTGGACTGGCGAGGGCCGAAGCCAAGATCAGCGCCGCGCATCCCATACTGTCGAGGGCTGCCAGTTGGCGTGCCGAGAAAGTCGCCAAAGCTGCTCAGAGGTACTGCTCTAAGTTGTTGGGTAATACGTAACCTTTTTTTTTTATTTGATTGACTTATTCTTGTTGGACTGGCTGATATTGATTTGGAATGAACATATTTCGGGCTGCAATTTTTAAGTTTTTGTTTTATGTAAGAGGGAGGCAAACGAGCAGGCGGGTCACGTGATGTTAAGTGATCACCGCCGCCCATAGACAACTGCAACGCCCGCGGGAAGTGGTTTATGAGGAGATAGTTGAAGGGTAACGTAGGTTTCTTTTTGTCTCTTACACGCGAGCGATACCGCGGGCAAAAGCTAGTTATAAATATTGTTGTCTATACGGTAGATAAAATTACCATGTGGAGAACACGTAGAACTAGTTGGGGTCGTTAAAAAATAATGTCGTATGTCGCAGGTTGCACGCAGAACTGCGCTGGGCGCCGCGCGAAGACGCCGCAGCGGCCATGCAAGCGCATAAGCTGCACCAGCACCGGTACTTCCTGCTGCGCGACCTGGCCTTCCTGCGCGACCGGGAGCCGCTGCTGCTCAAGGTCTGTACTTATACGGTTTACCAGCTGTTTCCTGCGGTTTTGCCTGCGTAGATTAATGTACATATAAAAGTTTGTCGTCCCTGGAATTTTCAAAACTGTTATTGCTCCTCTCCTTCTCCAAGGAACATACATGCCAAATTTCAGCTTCTTGCTTTCAGTAGTTTCGGCTNNCGGCTGTGCGTTGTCTGTCAGTCGTAACGGTGTAGACAAAAATATGGCCTTATTAATATATGGATGTGAGAAAGAATTCCTTGGTTTAAACCCTTTTCGTCCTATTGAATTTGGCAATCTGGTGCGGACTGTATAATGTTCAGTTTGTCACTACCACGATTATAGAAAGCTCAAAGAGCGTACAAATCCATTAAAGGCAAGCAACGCTCCTGTGACACCCAGGGTGTTGCAGGTGTCTATTGGAGGCGTTGATCACTTAATATCACGTGACTCGCCTGATCTTTTGACTCACTCTGACATAA
>JADGIL010023515.1:0-14189 GCA_020352625.1 Cactoblastis cactorum | reverse complement strand
GCGGCGGTGATCACGTCACAGCTCGTGACCCGCCTGCTTGTTTGGCTCCCTCGGCCAAAAAAAAAGTAAAGAGTCGTAACTTTTTTTTGTAAAACGTTTTCGAACAAGGCTTAGACATAATTAGGGAACGTAATTAACTCGGATCAGGATACATCATTAATTTCCTTCAAACTAATAGAGCCGTTTTCCAGAACACAAGTGTATTATGTAAGAAGATATATGAGATAAACATTTATTTATTTATATTTTCATTAAATATTAATTATATTCCAAACCGTACACGTAATCGTACAATCAAAATGTAACATTAATGTTGCCCTTTACAAGGAGAGTTCATTACCGAAGCCCGTATTGAATGAATCTCTACATCGCAATACCCCGAAAGCGATACATGCAGAGTGATTGACGAAAGCCCTTTCCTGGTGCGTAGGCGTAGATCTAAGATAGCGTCCCCTCCGAAGATTGATTCAACGCCGCTGTATGTATATCATGCGAGAATCACTGATTTGAGTGATTCGGCCGCCGCGCCGGCACGCGCCCTACACCGAGATACATTATAATGGAGTTAGGCAATGTTCAGGAAAGCGATGAGTAAATTAATATTTGAATTCGACATATCAATTTGTAAAGAACTATATGACGATCATTATATATATTAACTAAAAACCTAAACACTCGAATAACAGAGAAAGTAAGCCGCAAAATGGAGACAGTTATACCCCATAGGGATGCAAATTTTATAATCATCTTAGAATAAACATCACAGTAAGAGAGTATTATGAACTTTAAAAGAAACTATATCATTGAAAGTCACGNNGCGAGTACTAGGAACGTCGAGGCGTTACCGACTAAAAATTTACGTGAGTATAGCCGTGCAAAGACACTTAAAAGAAACATCGAACTTCTTCTACAGGCTACATTTTGGAGAGTGTGTCCAGAAATTACATGAATTAATTCCACCTGCACCATTTCGCCATCGGACAACGCGGCGTGGGCAGGGTTTCCATCCATATGCGGTAAATGTACCTTTTCACCGTACGCCCGTTTCGCCTCTTCGTTTATTTTGCGAACCGCTAAGGAATAGAATTCCCTTCCTGCGTCATTGTTCCCGAATTCATTCAATATGGGGGTTTTCAAGGCAAGAATGAATAAGAATTACTTGAGTTTGCTTGCTCCACCTTAGACTTCATCTTTGCTTCCCATCAGGCAGGACTGAAGTCAAACGCATCCAAGTCATTTTAAAAAAAGAGTCCATATTTTGGAGTAGAAAATAACTACAACCTCGATTATTTTTCAAGCTCCCAAGACATAAGTTGACAATCCATCTAAGCAGTGTAACAATAATAAATCTCTAGCAATACCAGCGTAGATTGTCTCACGGCGTGAAACCCGAGCCGATCCACTAACGACTCTATCGCATTTTAATAGCGAGAATGCACACGGATAAGTTTTAGCCATTTGCATATCTTACACGGCCACACACTGAGAGTAGAATGTTTTGAAGTGATCTCTGGAAACAAACAATATAAAAGACTACCTTTTTTTGTTTATGTGGGAGGGAGGCAAACGAGCTGGCGGGTCACGTGATGTTAAGTGATCACCGCCGCCCATAGACAACTGCAACACCTGCAGGGTCACAGAACCGTTGCCGGCCTATAAAAATCCCCCGCCCTGTGATGGGCACTTATATTTACAAATTATTTTTTGATCTACCAGTTGGGCCGACGCTTGGGAAATTTTCTTTTCATTATCACATATATGTACAGCCAGTTCATTGTTTTCATGGAGATCTTTAAGTGATACCATCCGAATGACAGTGAAATACTTATTCGCCGAAAAAATTCTAATTTATAACATCATTGTTGTATATTTTTCCCGCTCATACACAGAGATTAAAAAAATAAACCGTATAAGTGCGAGTCAAACTCGCCCACGAAGGGTTCCGTAACTTTATTTATAGAAAATAGCATAATAATAAAATTTTTAATATTTTCTTTTATAGCGGCATCAAAAATACATCATCTATAAAAAAAAAATCAACAGTCTATCACGATTCATGAGATACAGCCTGGTGATAGGCCAACCAAAAGCGGAATCTCAGTAATAGGGTCCCGTAAGGTCCCGAGGACTCTTTAGGAAAAGAATACTAAAAACGACGCGACACGCGAAGTGCGAAATACGAGTAGTATTTAAGCAAAACCTAACAGGTGATAAATAAATGCATCCATCAGTCTACCATAAACAAAGCATGAATAACACAAATGAATTCCCCTATTTTGTACAATATTGAAACTTGTCCGCGCAGAGCACAACAGCGCATTGTTCCAAAGCTACGTCCCACATGCAGTTTGTTTTGTTTAGTTAAGTTCGCATCTTAAGCCTGTTGTAATTTTCGCACGAAATCTCTTGTAGTGATCGAGACAGAATGAAAATCTGTGAATTGAATGATCAATGAACTAGAAATGGTAATTGGTTGCGAAGTAAGGGTCCCCATATTTTATTTTTAAACACACATCAAGGGTTCGTTTTAAAAAAAAATATCTTTAGAATGTTATACTGATAGGCAGAGTAATCAGGAGAAATTTCATGAAAACGAAACTGAAAGACTACTTCTTCATCGAAATACCACCAGACTTTCTTCCAAATTTGGACCAAAAAAATATCCTTAAAACAAAAAGCTTTTTAAAAATATCTAAACATTTACCTCCGCCATTATCGAGACGTCACATTCACCAGACCCAAAACCTTTTTAAAATATGGATGATAAGACGCGTTCACAATCATTTCAAAACTCAATGCCACACATCCGCGTAAATTCCGAGGCGATTGGTACCAAGTGTATCATATTTAATCGTAATTTAAAATAATAAAAATAGTAATATCAAACCTGAAGACTAAATCTGTCAGCCCTAGCCAAGCTAGCAAAGTGGCGCTTCATTGCCATGCGTCTCACTTGCAGTCTCATCACCGCGATGACAAAACCCTCTTTTCACTCATTGGCAGTCGCAATGCTAATCGTCCACTAACTGTCCCGGAACATAAAAGGACGGCGAGAGGTTAATTGCTTTTCTAACTGTAGGACCACGTCTAATGTGTGCCACTGGTGCTTTCGGAAGTAACAGGGCATGGGCTAATTCAGTATAAATTGTTACAAATAAGAAATATACCTTAAGGTATTTGTAGCTTCTACAAATTCTAGTGTGTGAAAATATGTCCATACTAATATTATAAAGAGTTTGTAACTTTGTGTATAAGGGCTAATCTTCGTATATACTGAACTAATCATGAAAATTCTTACACAATCGGAAAGCAACACTATTCAGGAGTGCTAGGCTACATTTAACCCCCAACGAAGAGGGCACGGGTCGGCTAGTATGTTATAGCTCCAATCAGAAACTATCAAGAAATGGCTAGATTTTTTTAAAGGTAACATTATTATCATCACTTAGTACAAATGCACTAGGGATTGGGTTAAGCGACGAAAACTCTACTTTTACCAATAGTTTCCTTAAAAAAGCACTTCGGTTGTAAAGCTTTTCCTCGCAGTAAATCAGACAGCATTGAACTTGGTTTATCGGAAGACGGCTTAGAGGGCAGGAAGGCAGTAACAGTAATCCGGTTTAACGTAATGCAATCGGATGATCGATATGGATCTTTGGTTGGAGTGCGCGTGCGCACCCACACTGACGACACTTGACGCTTGTGCAACTGCAACTCTCGTCTTAGAAAATATAAGATTACGCAGTGCGTAGATGACGCGTGGCAGAGACTATTTTTTTAAGATCTTCCTTATTAACTCTTATCGGCCCAGTAGAACGAGATGAGTAAACGAAAATGAAGCTATGTACATACATAAGTAATATATGTTAATTTGAAAGCTAGCGATACAATTTATCTCATGAAGATCTTATTGAACGAAAATAAAAAATAAATTTTTTGTAATTATATTTTTAAATAAAATAATTTTTAATAACAAAAAAAGAAACACATACCCAATTATCCAAATGTATACTACCAGCACTTCTTGCATTTGTTTTTTCAATTATTCTGTCATGAAAGAACCCGATTCCTGGATATATAACAAGAATGTATCATAATAACAATCTAGGGTCTGCATCCACCGCAAAATCAAAATATTTATTCAGAAATTAGACCTTCACAGTCACTTTTTCACATCAAAATCTTAACAACATTTATATTTCAATCAAGCTACAGACTACCAGCATTTCAGGACGATCACTGCTGATAAGAAATGCCGAAGGAAACTCAAGCAGTCTTGGTCACTATTATCCCGCTTCTCCGTAATCGTGGTGCAATGGATGCATTACCATAAAATTGAGAATACGATCGCTATCGTCCAGACGGTCGGCCCTACGATGCAGATGACCTGGCGGACCCAGACAATGGTGAGAGTTAGGACGACGCCACCCAGGAAACGGATGTTATCGCGAGTGGATGAGGCGCGGCGGGGTGCTACGGGAATAAATCAAGGAATACAGATGTGTCACTATGTTTATACGATGTCTGTCGAAGCAAGTCACAAAATAATTGTTGATTCCACACAAGAAAGACTTGAAGACCTAAAAATCCTTCCACAGTAAGATGAACCTGGTTGGCATGACTTTCACAAGCCAAGAAGTGGAAACAGCCAAGCGAAAAAGTAGATCTTGGCCTACTGAAAAGAGTTTGAACTAGGCATGTATTATTACCAAGTATATTTCTATACTATAATTATTTTGCAACGCAGGCACTGTCAGACAGCCCATTTACGCTATCACCAGCAAATGCTGTACAATCTCCAGTACATCAATCCATCCTAATTCACATCAAACACGCCGCTATTACCATCACTTAGAGTTCTATGCTCGGCCAAATGACTTGCAGTAGACTCTGCGTTTTCCAATTTGTTCCCTACAGATAAAATATTCGACTTTGGACGTAACAAAGTACTGGTACTTATGATGGTGAATGAATGTGATGACAAGTGATTTATGAAACCGAGACGGTATCTCGCACGAAGGTCATTGGAAGGTTAATTTTTAACTTGTCCTTTCTTTTTGTCAATGGGTACTGTTATGTTATGGTTTGTTGTTAGGTCTTCAAGGTTTATGATGATGAGTACGTATATTATATCATTAAATTTCAAAGAGGGAGGATAAAAAATAAAGATTACCATTTGTATTTGGATTCTGTGCCTGAACATTTAAGTGTATATCTAAGGCAATTTTTAAAATTCATGACGTATGATCACACTTAAAAACCATATAAACCCGAAAATATAAATCATAACAATTACTACACAAAGGGTACATGCATTAGTGTAGAAGAAGAAAAAAAAGAGTGGTGAAAACGAAATTAAGATTAACTAAAATACTTGTGAGACAAGAACGAGACAAGTGAACAAATGGATAGTATTTTATCCAAGAGACATTACGAGCCCCTGGCAGCCATCTTGGAGCCGATCCAGACATTATTTCAAGTCAGGTTCAAGCTATTAACTAAACAGTAACTATGTCTAAATAAATGAGTGCTCTTATATAAGAAAATTATATCGCTGTTGATAGAAGTATTACGTTGTGATGGTTATAATAATGCAATCATCGCTACACGTTATGTGAACTATTGTATCATACTGTAAATTGGATCTTTGTGAAAATAACACACAGAATAGGGGAGTGTTCATATCTGGATAAAACAAATGTTATAATGTAAACAAAAATATAAAAAAATACGACTTAAGATTAAATGTAACATTCCGCATATGAAGAAATACATATGTATACCTAATACAAAGCAATTGTTTCAATACTATACTTAATTTCTACCTTAACTAAAGGCTTAATTCTTAGTTAATCAGTGAATCAGTTCTGTTCCAGTCCTTATTTCCAGATGGTTCAGACCTGGTAAGTTCAATCAGATTTATTATACGAGAAAGATCGTAACAAAAATTGCAAAAAAAATAAGCTGTAAGCTTTTCGTGTGCATTGCGATGAAGCGTCTCGAAGCAGGCCAAGGTAGGATTCCACTGTTGACAGAAAGCCACTCGGCCTGTTTGCCTTCTTTGTTTATGGCCGGTGGAACGCGCCAATACCCGTAAAAATGACGTTTATTTGACCCTACGTCTTATTGTACGTTCTGTGCTAACCGTACGGCTAAAAGCATTTGTTGTGCCAAGCGAAATACATATGTATATGTATAATTAAAACCTAGAGTACAGAGAACTACATTTAATTAACAAATAATAATGTAACATGTGGAATAATATAACAACTGATTTGATGTAAAATTTACATTGTCAACCAAAGACAAAAAAGTTAAAAATATTGTCATAATGGATCATTCATCCACTTAACAACTAGGCCTGTCCGGCTCGTCCGGGGAAGTACCACACTCCCATAGAAGACCAACGCCTGAATGGCGGCTATCAGACGCCCTCCCTATTTAGGGAGGGTGGGGGTTTTTTATAGGCCGGCAACGCTTCTGTGACCCCGCGGATGTTCCAGTTGTCTATGGGCGGCGGTGATCACTTAACATCACGTGACTCGCCTGCTCGTTTGCCTCCCTCTGACATAAAAAAAATAATTATTTTTTCAATCAAATTCACTTTCTCGTGTGTTTTAAAATCTTCCTTGCTTGCTGTTTCTACCATCCCTTAGTAGTCCAGGATAAAAGGTAGACAGACAAAAGAAGGTAGGTATTCTACGTAAACCATTTGTAGACGAAGATACAAAGGCACTCTGAGCCGGACTCGATAGAAATCGCATCCGCTGCAATAAACACTAGAGAGGTAATCGTACACCGATCGTTTATAGGAACGCATAGCTCGGTATCGTCATTCAGGGAGCCGGCGCGGCGTTCCGAGAAAGTTCAGCGAAATGGTCGCAGACGACGCGACGCGGCCAGGTGCTGCTAGGGCTATCAGCTGTGGGAATTGGAGCATCTATTGTTGGCCTATTGGCAGAATCATATAAGAAGAACATTCAATCAATCACACAAAAGCTACCGAACAGATCTGGATGAAATTGGGCACAAAGATAGCCTATGACCTAGATTAAAAGATTGGCTACTTTTTATCCCGGAAAAATGTCCAGTTCCCGAGGGATATAATTTATTGTAACCAAGCCAGGAGCTATTATAGTATCCAGTAGGTCGGACCAAGTCGCGGGCATTAGCTAGTTTATAATTTACAATAGTATTTTGTGTTGTTTAGTATTGAAGTCTCTTAAGGTTCATTATATGACTCTCTACTCTACTGAGTGTTACTAGAATACTTTTAAACTTGTTTTCTCTACATTGCTCTCTAGTTTTATATACTTGTGTATATAAAACTAGCTAATGCCCGCGAGGTCGTCGGCGTAGATGTTACGAAAAATTATATCCCTCGGGAACCGTGCATTTTTTCGGTATAAAATGTAGCCTATCTTTTATTCTAGACCGTAGACCATCGCTGTGCCAAATTTCATCCAAATCAGTTCGGTAGATTTTGTGTGATGCGCGAACTAACATACAGAGAGACAGACAAAAATTCTAAAAAAAATAGTTTTTGCTTCTCTAGGCCTTAAAGAGTCCCCCCTATATATTTTATTCTTAAATATGTATCTCCCATGTTCAAACATAGCTCAGTTACAATTTTATTAATGTATAGATACGACTAGAATCTTAAGATTTCAAGGATGACCTGTTCTATCTTGAGATTATTCTATTACGCTGGTTCTGTCTTTTAGAATTATTATTAGATGCCAAAAATGACAAATACATATTGATATTTAGCCATGACAAATATATATTGATGCAAGATTACATTTATCAGGGTCATCTCCAACCACAAAATTACGTGTTCGAACCGTGAGATTACAAAAATGGTGATTCTAAAAATAATAAAAATACTCTTTTAGCCCAGCAGCCCTAGCTGCAATGCGCGCTATGCAATCACGACAGCGACATCACACGCAGACGCTGCGCCCAACATACGTGATAGCTTTTGCTGAATGTGAATGAGCATCGTCTCTTTCAGCTGACTTGACTTTTCGAATATTATAATTATACAACTTGTAGTCAGTAGAATTACGGCGATAGCTGAAAAATACAAATCAGTTATTTCACTCCAAATATATATACTAAATAATACAAAACAAAGATTACAAAACGTCCTGCAATAAGATGGGTAGATGATATCATCAAAGTTGCAGGTCGAACATTGATGAGGAAAACTCAGGATAGAGAAGAATGAGAAGAGAGGCCTCAGCAGTGGGAGGAGAAAGGCTGAAATGATGAATGATGGTACAATACAAACGTTGACTGTAATAGATCACTGAAATAATGAACATTAGTCTTTTTAACTGTAATTTCTATATTATTTTATTTTACGTACAATAAAGATATTACAAATGAACAAAATAAAATCTTAAAAATATTAACTGAGGTGTTGTGTGAGTAGCGACACTGGCCAAAGCTGAACAGGAACCCATATCAGTTTTATAATTTACACGAGAAATGGTCTTTAGCAACTTTTTTATATACTTCCCGTAACAAAATAGCGAAACCAGAACCAAAAAAAAAGAGATTAAGAGCTAGAATCCGATAGCGTGACATTTTTAGAAGTATAATAGGACGAGACTGGATGCAAAAACTAGAGATCGAAATAGTTGGAGACCTAGTCATCATGGCTTTTAAGATCATCTTTTACATACATGATATAAGAACAAAACGAACTGTTGTTTACAGCTCGATTGGCGAAGGCGGAATCAAAACGGAAAGTTGGTCGCACTTCATACTATGTCATAACCAATTCACATCATCAAAAAACAATTATGTATCGTCAATCATCGAACAGATGAATGAAACAATTAAAACACAATACGGGCCTGATTGGTAATGATTATTTTTCTATATAAATATGTGTGCTTTCGCAAACAAATTGATGCAACTGGTTCACACTGGTAGAGTTGCCAACTATTTAAGTGCTACGTTGCCAACTATTTCAGTAATCAACAATTTTTTAAACAAATAAGAAAGTGTCAGTAGCTGTAATCATAAGAATCAGACAAGCAGAGTTGAGTTTGTTATGGATTTATGGATGGAAGCGAGAATTAGACATTGATACAGCTTGCTAGCTCGTCATCTTTTAGAAATTACAATACTCTTGATTGAAAATACTTTTGACTTTTATATTTCATTGGGGAAATTAAAATTAGAAAATTAATTCACTTATTTTCGCTTCCAGGCCACCATGGAAGTCTTTTATTATTATGTAATTGAATAAAAGTAATTTGCTCAAATTACAATAAAACAAGTAGCGAGTAGACTGGTCAAATTACTAACCCAATGTACATTTTTATCATACAGTGCGTAGTAACGGATGTGATGATCTTACGTCGAGGCATGCCGCGACCTACGCGCTAAATCGAACGGTTACGTCACACGATTTTAAAGTAAATACAAGCTTAGAATATGCACGCAAGACTGTTTATCTTAATTTAACATTTACATACATATGTATAAGTACTATAGATGTTGCCAGTACGCATTCATCTTAGTATTGCAAATTGTGGTTAAAATTCACATTTCTATCCATATATAGACTATGTTATACTCCAATGTGTATAAACGTCCAAGTGTAGGTCGGACTAGTGCACGAAGAATTCCGTATCATTAACTTAAAATCACATTAATCCATTGCTCTGTTTTGACGTGAAAGACGGACAAACAAACACACTTTCACATTTATATTAGTATGGATTACACCCTTATGCTTTTAATAGATAAATAGAAGAAAATCTTCACAGAGATACATAAATGTATAATTGTCGTTTTAATAGTACAAGATTATAAGTAAACACATGACGATAGGATCTACTCCTAGCGACCTAGATATGTTAGGATTCTTCACGACGTCTCATGTAATTGAATCGAATAATTCTCAAGCTCCATTTAACACAGTCATTACTGGTTCAATCAAAGACATATTTATATTGCTGCTTAGTATGGATTGATTAATAGCAGCTTCATTGGCTTTATTGATTGAGATGGAAAGGGCGTTTGTGCTAGATTGATTTATGAATTTATAGATGCAGGAAGTCGCACATTTTGATGTCGAAAGTGAAATCCCTTTATGACATCGTAAAATTAGTTGGTATTTTATATCTAATATAATCTTTTCCGGCATGTAGAAAGTAATTAAAAGTACTTGCAGCTGTCGCATGTAAAGAGTTTCTAAACATCGAATAAAACTTACATGACACAGTACACGACAATAGGAAACAATGAAAGAAAAGCTTGATGCAAACGCCTCCTACTAGTCGATTTAAATTAGCATATCTTACACCTGCATATTATAAAGAGGTACCACTTACTTTTTCTTAAAATTATATAATGCATCCATAGAACACAGATTTTTTTACAGAATTTTCACAGTTGAGATGAAAATTTTAAAAGAATTTTGCAATTTTTGACATTTCTAAAATTATATTTAATATATATACATTATTTCCAGTACCCAATATGTTTTGTTGCCAAGACAATGTCACAAAATATTAAAAAATATCAATTGTGCGTTCGTTATACCACATTAAAATTTGGTTTAGCTAAAATTCCACGAGAATTCCCAGTGTGGCGTTCCTAAGGTCGTGTTTTACAAAGACATGTTCCATTTAGGAAATGAATGGTGAGTAAACAGGCATTATATCATTGTCAACGCCACCTCATTGATATTAAATTGCCCATAACACACTCAACATGTCATCAAAACGTAATATTAATTGTACGAGTCTTTTTACTCGTAGTTTTAAACACACACAACTTCCCTTAAAGAAAGGAGATGGCAATATAAACCAGGTACATATAAAATATTGATAACGATAGCTATGGTTCTTGAATAGGAATTATATAACATTATATTGAACTAGGAGCCCGCTCTGGCTTCGTGCGAGTTTTATAAAAAGCCTATGTTCAATACAGAAAATCTAGAGATTCTACTGGTGAAATATTTTTTCAAATCGATCTAGTAGTTTCGGATTCAATTCAAACGAACAAAGCTTTCGTCTTCATAAAATTAGCATATAAGAATAAATTAACATAGATATATGTTGTGGAGTCAACAATTAGACGTCTGAACTGAAATGACATAAAATTATCAAACAACAATACAGCCTTAAAACACATTACAGAAATGACAACTAGTATATATTTTCCAATTTTCAACACTACAAATTCCTCCACTGGAAGCAAAAGGTGGTCGATGAAATAGGACAGCCAGGAACACATTTATAGACAATAAAAAATAATGCAATGCAGCATCTACGGTGCTTTATGTGTTCTACTGAGCACTAAACTTGGCACCGGGATTAGGGTGAGTATGCGCCGTGAATCATCGGCGACGGAGCGGATACATCTACGCGGAATTTCTATCAAATTCATGTATAATGCAAAAACGACTAAGATTTATTTATTTCAAGAAAAATAAAGAAAATAATAATTATAAACACTATTACAGTTTGGATACAATTATTTTTAAAGATACAAATACATACTTCCATGCCTGGGATCGAAAGAAAAAAGTAGAATGTACCAGCTGCTAATTTTCCCGCGCAGATTGTACACAGACAATCAAGGGAAAAGGCTTAAAACAGAACAGGGGAAGCTTGATGGGAATAGCGACTCATGCAAAAATCCAATTCCCCATTCAACCAATAAGTCCACTATTGTTGGTATTCGTGAAAAAATCCTTTTTTGATCTCATTCAAATTTGAAAATATGAAATTAATTGGCTTTGAGGTCACATATTATTTGTCTAACTAGCCAACCCGTGCCTTATTCGTTGGGTATTAAAATATATGTCTATAGCACTCATGAACAGTGTAGCTTTCTAGACTGTAAAGAATTTTCATGACCGGTTCAGTATGTACTAAGATTAGCCCTTACAAACATACAATAAAATTTGCAAACTTTACCTCTTTATAATAGTAGTATAAATCAATAAAATCAAATGACCAACGTATAGAACCTCAGTATTTAGTTGTCACATGCAACATTATCAGCGAGACAGTAACCAATAACGAAAGTTCGTGACATTTCGCGCAACGACTTCATGCTACCGACATCCATAACATTTAAATTAAGAAATCATTTCGTGCATTTCCTTTGAACTTGCTTCTCATTAGTCATTCTGCGCAGATCGCTGGCGTGAGAGCAATGTTTAATAAGGCCGAGGGGTCTTAAAAACAGGTCTGAGCGTCTGTGGTTGTGGTTACGTCGCCCGGGCGAAGTTTGCACGCTCAGCTGAACCACAAAGTGTACCGCAGGACCCCGCCGTCCTGACGCCATCATTTCACATACAACTCACCACCCACTAAACCTCAAAACACAGAAAAGTGAGCTCGTGTATCGAATAACGACCCGAATGGGGGACGCACAATGGCAGAACCGTGACGTGTCGTTATCGAGATAAGCAGTAACAAAGCAGAGAGAGCACATGTCGATAGATGAGAACTATTGAGCGGTCACGTACGCGCTAATCCTACACAATTTGCAAAAGTTGCAATCACAATCAAAATAGTAATAGATAATGGCAATCCCCTTGTGGCTCCTATTCATATAATAAATGACGTGGAGTGAGTAATGGACGCAAGCAATTATATTACAGTGTATCGCGCGAGACAAAGATGCAAATGTGACGACATTTAATACGCAGAGCCTTGGTGCAGTAACTCACCCACAAATTTATGGCGTCCGCGGCACGACATCGATTTGAATACTGGACATTTCAGCAGTGCCATAAATTGTTTTACGTTTGTTTAATAATTCAAACATAATTAGAGAAAGTTTCATAACGGATTAGGTAAAAAACGGGTTATTTGTAACAATCCAAAATAACTTTAAAAACCATTTAATGATATATTAATAGAATACCGGATCTCATTTTCTGTTATTATTTTGTTTACATATTGAGTTCACATAGATATAACACTAGATTGATCGACAGTAAACGATAAACGGAGTATTATAAATGGGTGTTTAAATTTAAAGTTCTTACAATTAAAGAAAGTTTTTGCATTATTAAGGCCCTAGAGATAGGATACAACTGCACGCTAATCAAACAGCATTTCACCTTAAGGTAATCGTGGAAGTAATGGCCATTCTACCTAGAGGCATGCACATTAAGCGATAAGTACAGAAAGTTTACTCCTAATCAAAATACAAATAAAATAATTTATTTGGATTGTTAATTTACTGCATGTCAAGTTATCCATTTTGGACCACTTGCTGCGGTAACAGTGGCGAGTTCACATATTAGACCGCAGTTCATATTTCTGTTTGAGTTCGTTGTTATAATGATATGTATATCAAAATCTACTACTGATGATACTAAAGATCGACTGATGAAAAGTTAATGCTAGGAATTGAAATCGCCAGTAAAATTAATATTATTAACTCGTGTAAGACAGATATGCACGTGCTTGTGACCAGCCGTCGGGCTTTCCAGATGTACCCCTCGAAGGGACCAGGTGCCGATCAGACCTATCCTTGATGGCCCTCTAGCGGATGGGCCGCGCAAAGTCATTACACTGTTTATGTGTCTGGATGTAATTGCATTCTAATTCACAATGCCGTAAAATTTCACTCAGCACTACGGATTATTAACAGCTAAGAGTTAATTATTCCACGAATATGTATAACTGCGATTTGTAATCGATTGTTGTAATTATTTTCGGAATCGTCAGCTCGTAATGCATTTTATACGAAAGCTAAGGTTAATTACTTTCGTTGGGTGAAATCAATTTTCTACTGAAAAGTATATTAATGTATAAATTGATTATTATCGTTTTACTTTTGATTTATTGCATGCTTATTAATTTTGAAAACATTTTGCTGTTCGATAAATTTGATTCATCAGGAATCAAATTTATCGAACACTAGCTAATGTCCGCGACTTCGTCCGACCTATGGATAGTCCCTTGCTTGGTTACAATAAATTATATCCCTCGAGAACCGTACATTTTTCCGGGATAAAAAGTAGCCTATCTTTTTATCTAGGTCATAGTCCATCGCTATACCAAATTTCATCCATATCTGTTCGGTAGTTTTTGTGTGATGCGCGTACAAACATAAAGACAGACAGACAGAAAAAAATTCAAAAAACAAAAGTTTTGGCTTCTATTGGTATAAATATAAAAAGGTCCTATATATCTTTT
>JADGIL010023504.1:0-19611 GCA_020352625.1 Cactoblastis cactorum | reverse complement strand
ATTGCCTCCATAGTGTATGAAATGTAAAGTGTCTTGGTGAAGTAATTTCAATTATGTGAGAAGTGTAGGCGAGTTTGGCAGTGCGATTATCTATTTAATATCCAAATTTACACACATTTACTAATTTAAATTCTTATGATTTACAAAATAATTACTTACGAGTAGATCAATAAGTTAGTTAATATACTTGTGAGTAGTTAACCAATATTAAAAAATATTTAGACACTGATAATATTTACTTGTATTATATATTATATATGTATTAATCTAATTAATACGAGATTTTTTTCTTTGTACACGGCTCCGGCACTTTTGATTGATGATTTATTTCCGCTCATGTCAAAAACAAGCACAAACTGATAAAACAAAAAGCTACATAAATTTGCATTGCTAACCTTGCTAATAGTTAAGCTGTACTCGTCGTTTAGGTGAGAAAGAATAAAAAAACCAGAATATGCCACCTATTTCTTTTTTTGTGCAGATTGCAATAGTCAATGACGTATATATGTAGGTACAGACGAGATCGTTTCAATAATGTTCATTTTGGAGAATCATCTATCGTCTAATAAAATGGTATACATTTTATTGAATGAGGGCAGAAGAAGAGCATCGATAAATAACGTAGTTACACAATTCCCTTTGAAACAAAATAGTATTTCTTTTCAACTGTCAATGTAAAAATACATCTCATAAAATTTAAGACAGAAAAACCAGACTTACAAAAAAATAACTCAGACCGAAACACAGACGAGATTAATATAATTTTCGTTTTGACCTCAAATATTTATGAAAACTAAAAACAAAACCACAGCAATGATAAAAAATATCTGGAATATTTATATCGCGAGATGTCCTCATCTATCATTCTTTGCAGAATTCTACAAAGTTGGATTTGATTAAGTTATCGTAAAGCCCTCTTTTCACTGAGACGCTTAGCTTTCAAATACACGAAGCTATCAAGATAGCTACGGTTTATCATTACAAATCTGTAAAGCAAACTCAATTACAATTATTGTTCTTTAGTAAATTTGTTTTTCGATAAAAAAAAATTAATTTACACAATTACAAAATGTACATTTATAAATACTTATTACGAAAAACCTTAAACGTATATTCTTGAGAAAAGCTTAAACAACATTTCTCAATACTGAATCTAGTATCAAACTTTAGTATTAAGTCTTTCTTGTTGTTTTTCATAAATCTAGCTACAATTATTTAAATTGAATTCAAAAGTTTAAATGAAATTGACCTTTAATATAGATACAATTTTGACCTTTGCAACTCATATAGCAAACCTTACTTCAAAACAATAAGTTTTATATTTTCGAGACAAATACATGATCATAGCAAAGTAGATATAGGTAAAAATCTGTTATCTCGTTTGATGTCAAGTGAAAACATGGCTTAAGGAACCAGATTCTCGTGCAATATCCTTAAGAGGAAGATTCTGCAAAGGGCTAGATTTCCCCAGGGGGTAAATTCTTCAGACAACGTCTGAACATCACACGGTGGCGCCGAATATCGATACAGTTGACACTGAGCTACTATTTCGTATGGAATAAACGCGGCTATATATTTTGTTTTACCACTGGATAGAAGGAGTACCAATAGTTGGCATAATATAAGCTACTGAGCCGACAAAATACAATCATAGCAGCCTTTGGATACTTATTATACAAGGGAAGTTACACGTCCATTGGCAACCCTGAAACTTTTATTTTGTGCTTATTTTGAATTTATAATCTTGGATTTGTAAGCTTTTCATATTCTATAAATTTATATATATAAATATTTTCCATATCAATATCTTTTTTTATAAAAAAGATAAAGAAAATTATTGATATAAGTAGATGTAGAAAATAATAGAAAAATCTTTACAGATGATTATTACAGATGATATAAATAAGACCACAGAATGAGATATATTTGTATATTTCTAGGAAAAAATGCCCACAACTACTGTAGAAATAATGAAGTGCAAACAAATTTTTGTGAACTGAAAAATAATCTATAGATTAAAATTTAACAAGTCTTGAATTATGATTTAAGAATATTAGTAGAATTTCAGATAAGCCATTTAATGATAAATCATAGTGCACAAGAAAATATAAAGGAAAGTACAAAAGTTTGAAGAATTTTACACAAAATTGGAGAGAAAGGAAATGGCTCCATGAAATAGTGAAGTAAATTGCACCTAGTTTATAAAAATTCTACAAGACGAACAAGATTACTTCGTGTTTTTAACGACAGAATGTAAATAGAAAAATGTTTGTAGAAAACGTGAAGGAAAAATAATATTCAGTCACTTTAGCTTTTTCATGTGAAAATGCTAAAGTGACTGAATATTATTTTTGAAACATGAAAGCCGGATAAACTGATGTATTATATCTCTAAGGTCTTTTAATTTCTTAAAAAATAATTATGAATTTCCTAATTATGACAGAATTTAGAAATAGTATTATCTTGATTTATTGTTTTTTTAATGACTATAGACTTCTCCCCAAATGGGGAGGGCTGGGGCTTTTTAATCCCGACAACGCTTCTGTGACCCCGCGGGTGTAGCAGTTGTCTATGGGTGGCGGTGATCACTTAACATCACGTGACCCACCTGCTGGTTTGCCTCCCTCTGACAAAAAAAAAGCAATTTAAAAATGTTAATTCCTCGGAGTTGATCACGCAAATTTTGCTATCAAATGAATATAATATGTGATAGGAAAATATGCGTGTTTTTCTTCGGTATATTAGCTCAACAGATAAACACATATATGTATATGGCGTTTATATATACATTATTATTACAGTCTTGTATATAGAGATGATTCCTAATTGGGTTAGAAATCGGTTCAGTCATTTAATTTGTTGAGAAAAATCAATATTACAATATTTGTCCTCGATGGAGTAGACAGAGGAAAGAGACGTGAGACTCGAAGGACACGCTAGTGTTACCAAACTATCGATAGTTTCAAAAGGCCTTACTAACGATAGTATCCATAGTATCTATAGTATTGCAATGTTTGTAGACGATCGACATTATCAATAGTATTGTTATCTATCAATAGATATAGTATCAACTAAAACTATCAATAGATAGATAGTTGATATGATTGTACTTTCCAAAACTATCGATAGTTGACTATTGGGCGGCAACACTAGGCCACGCTAAGATGAATATTAGGCTTATTGGTGGTAGCGAGATTTAGATATAGTGACAGAAGGCTAGCCCATGGACTATGATTACGTATGATACGTAGAAGCTTAAATAGTCCCCTATTTAAGCCTCTTTCCATGTAACTAAAAATCTGCGTGGGCAGAGCAGCAGATGGCAATTTATTTTAAATCAATAAAAAATTAATATTCGATCTACTTTTCCTATTTGTCTGAGCGTATTAAGGAATAAATTTGCGAACATTTAACAAATAACAAAGCTGCCTTATATACCGCCTACGTGTATTAATGCTGCGTTTAAGAGGATTATTGTCAACTTGTTTAACTTCCATTACAAAGCAATCTACGTGGTAATTGTACCCGGCTGGCCTATCTTTGTATAAGTATATATGCATACGACACAAAATATACTTAAAGCCCATTATTAGAAGCTTAATTTTGAAATTTTCATGTACATATGAAGTTGCTTTTAAGACTTGCTTAAGATTTGTTAAAATACCTAAAAAGTTGAGTCTCGTTTTTTAAAGAAAATTTTTCAGTATCTAACTTTATCCGATCTGCATAAAAAATATTCATCATGTTGAGATAGTATAAAAAAATATTTTATTAATTATTAAAAGGAAATTAAGTTTGGCAATTTTTTTCTATATTAATTATGTTATTTTTTTGTTTTGTTTTAAATGTTTTGTTGTTAAATGACTAGATAAATATAGTTTCATTAACAACTTATTTCGTGACAATCAATTTGAATAAGTAACTATTTTCTTTAATTAATTTTAAACATTTATGAAAATTTATATGTAAACATATACAGAATTTAGTATAAAACTGTAGACTCATTAGAATTTAGTTATTGAATTTTCGAGGAAAACCTAAAATTAGTTTTAGCTTCGGGGCGTTTTACCTAAACCCTTAACC
The DNA here is from genome assembly GCA_020352625.1 of Cactoblastis cactorum. NCBI lineage: Eukaryota > Metazoa > Arthropoda > Insecta > Lepidoptera > Pyralidae > Cactoblastis > Cactoblastis cactorum. The sequence goes on along the minus strand of JADGIL010023504.1, from coordinate 15,528 downwards.
AAAATAACGGGTACGAGGTTTCTATGTAATTAGTAAAATGATTAATATGCAAGTGTGTTTTTAACGAGTGATTTTTGACTATTATTTATGGGATTTAATTTTACTTTAATATTTATTAATATGAGTCGGGCTCGCGCTCGAAGGGCTCCGGATCATAGTCTATAAATAAAAACAGCAAAAAGAACACGTATTTTGAATGTGAGTTCCCCTTAATTATTTTATTTTATTTTGTTTTCATTATTTGTTATTATAGCAACAGCAGAAATAGGTACATCATCTGTGAATCAATTTCAACTGTCTAGCTATCACGGTTCATGAGATACAACCTGGTAAAAGACAGAAGGATAGCTAAGTCTTAGAAATAGATCCCGTTTCACCCTTTGGGTACGGACCTCAAGAATAAAAAAAATAGGGTAGAAAATACTTTTTCCTCAACTCTATAAAGAATGCAATTAGCTATTTTAGGGACCAATAAATATGAACACGATAATATACAACCGCCCCACACCAATGAGCTATTAAAATTTAAATGGAAGAAGGTGCTTAGCATATCTTTATTAAAGTCACCAAAACGGACGAATTCTGTACGTAAAGACCCTATTCACCAAGCCAAAACCCCGACTCATTGATTGTAGGGAATATTAACAACCTTATTTGGTAGGGATGAGGATTACACTTCACTCCAGATTCAAGATAGGGAAGGGTGAGATACTTACGAAGGGCACAGGGTAATGAAATCAAAGAAATTATACAAGGATTTGGATCTGTAGTAGTTTTACATAATTCATTTTTCAGATGAAATATTTTATATACTTATTGGGTCCATTGTTGTTTTGGATATATAAACTGATGGTATAATATGAATACACATATGTTTTTTAATTTTAACATGGCACAAGAAAACACAGAAAAATATACTTAAACTCAATGTAATAAGTGCGCGATATATTTTCTTCTATCAGTATTTTTTATAAATGTGATATATCAATACTTCTCGTATTTCACCCACACATTTTAAACTACTATATTTAATTCCAAACCGAAAAATGTGGCCGTTTTTATGCAAACACTTTCAGAATAAAATATATATCATTTTTTTACTAAATAATCCATGCTAGTCTAGAAGCGAAAGAAAGACGTACTCGTAGAATGCACCAGCTGCTACTCCCCTCACGCAGATTGTAAAATTCAATCAAGGAAATGGGCTTGAAGCAAGAATTCTCATAGGTGATGGCTATCAAACCTGCCATTATTTCTGAATCTTCATCCCACTTATAAACCCTCCATTTTGCTAAGAGTGGCCTTCGAATCTCGCCACTCCGTCTACCCCGTCTAAAGCGGGTAAAGACGTGATACTGTTTCTGTGTCAATAAATCTAGACAGTTGTTGCAGTAGCCAATTGCAATCAACTACGAGAAGACAAGTTTTATCAACTTTTTACCGTTTCTTTGTTTCTTCGTGGCTCGGGAAAAAGGGTCAGGGCCAATGTATATTTTTATTCTTTCAATTACATAAAACTGAGCCGAAAACATTGTAACTCTTAGATATATCTCAGGGTTACTTTGAGTAATAAAATATGGAGCTCAGTGAACTTAGTTGGCGACAGGCCAACAAATACTTGTGTAAAACTGCGGTTTCGCTTACAATTTTATTAAAACCGGGGGAGTTCCTATTTTGTCGCACGTGTTTAAGATTTAATATAATATGTATGCACAATTTTGCTCGTATGCAGAATACGTAAACTTATGAATGCATTTGCCGACAATTTCGGAGATAAGTATGTATCACTTTGTTTTCTGAATAACTCAGAATGAAAAAAAACTATCCAATTAGGTGCCCATTAAATCCCGTTCGGAAACAAGCATGTTATGTAAATATATTTTTGTGTTTAACGAATAAACTTAAAAACTTTTGGACCGATTTTGATGAAATTAAATTTACGTAAAATAGACTATTCCCTTCATTCCCGTAATTCCCACACTAACAAGATTAACACGGGCGAAACGACGGCACAGTCACTAGTTCTACAAAAAATATAATGAGAGTAGGTTATCAGTCAGACTTTTTATACAGAATCGTGTATGTATAACTAAATACTAAATTGTCGTCAACGCATCAAAGTTCAAAATATTGAATTGAAAACCAAATTATATCTTGTTGATGGGAAATTTTAACCAATTTACTCTAGATTGATTTATAACGAAATTGGCAATGAGGCAGTATTACATTTTAATTTTGAAATGAAACAAATTTAACGGATTTTATCGGAGTCNNGTTTCATTTCAATGTCTAGTATTCGCGTAAACTTAAGAAATAATTACATTTTAATTTGAAAAAAATGAATAGCGTTATTAATGTATCATCGAATTCATAATTATGTGCATATATAATATACTTACTTACAATATGTTTGTGAATATAGAACACTATGAATGAAATGGTATTAGTAGCAAAATAATGTTGTTATAGAAATTACCATGCAATTTTGATTGTTTTTATACATAATTTTATTTTTCATCTTTTAGCATCCTGAAGCATATTTCAACAATATTTATGTTAAGTATGTATATGAAATGCATTATCTTAGTATAATTATTAAGCATAAGTTTAATTTTTAATAAATATGCTTCTAACTAACATTTAGGAACCGCCTAGAAGTTGGATTAATTATTGAGAAATTAATAAATCTCTAAGCATTGTAGATAATGAAAATTCATATTTTTCGAAGAAAGTAAGCGTGATTCTGATTCTATTTATGTACATTATGAGCATTTCATTAAAATTCAAAACTCAATAAGAGGGTGCGAGTTATGGCAAATATTTTCCATGCCGACTTTCCCGTATTTCAATTGGTCCTGCTTAAATTGTAAATTGTCAACAGTACAGAAATGTTCATATTTTGCTGAAAGCATTTTTTTCCTGTGTAGTTTTTTTTCTGAATTTTGTTTGCTGCAACCGATTTAAGTGTAAAATGATTTTTTTTTTTGTATCACATCACTCATTTTATTATTATCTATCTATATTATACGAGCTTGTATTGTGATGTGTGTGTATATCTTTATTGTATACAAAAAATAATACAGAAATTAAAAATTCCAAGACAATATAATGTCAAACTTATGCTATTTTGATATCAGTCAACCGGTGATAAGCTGAAGAATATCACAATATAAAAGAGTCATTTCTATCGTTTTGATATTTTATAGCCTAAGCTCGCTAATGCGAAATTTCATAAGTACTTATATTCCAAATTTCTTGGTAAAGAACTTCATAATTCTTATTTTATATCTAGGTGTGGGTGTGTGTTTTAATAGCATTTAAATATGATTGTCCACACCTAGGGCAAGCAAGGGCTCGGGCCCTCAAGCGTTACTGAAGAGGAACTGGGAGCACCCGGGATAACGCTTGGATAAGTAAGTACTGACTCTAATGCGGTTGAAAATCCTCTATCTTTTTTCCATCGAAAACTACCATGAAGACCAAGTACAACCTCAACCACTAAGAAGCGAATGACGAGCAGGCGGGTCACGAGATGTTAAGTGATCACTGCCGCCCATAGAGAACTGCAACACCCGTGGGGTTACAGAAGCGTTGCCGGCCTATAAAAAACCTCCGCCCTCCCACTCACCACCACAACCCCCTCCCCTCCCACTCTAAGTTGACCCCCCCGGCTCTCCCACTCACCGGACGGAGCATGACAGCTGATAACCGCCATTGAGGCGTTGGTCTTCTGTGGGAGTGTGGTACTTACCAGGACGAGACGGCCCATTCGTGCTACAGGCTAAAAAAGAAGCCTGTAGCTGGCTCCACACCACTACAAGTAGTGGCTCCGTACCACTACTAACCTGACTCAAGTGCGGTTGATAGTTCTCATTTTCTTTTGTCTCGGAAATCATTACCGTACCCAGAATTTCCTGAGTTTATACTTATATTTTGGTGTGTATAACTTTCGAGAAAATTTTAGCGATTATAATGTAATAAGAAATTTATATACGAACAAAATCGAGAAAAATCTAACATCACCAAGGACGTTGCTACCCATCGACTATTTATTTTTTCATTATTTGCCGTATACAACACTCACGGGAGAAGATGGGATTCGATACAAAGCCGAACACGTTCTTACCTAAAGTTTTTTACCTATATCAATTTTGAACAAGAAAAATTACCGTTGATATTTTGGTTTTCGAAATTTTCAGTTTTGTTAATACTCGTATTTAGTTAATATACTAAAATTAATTAATATACTATTATAATAGAATCCTAACCTTAAGATTTGATATATGGTTGTGGGACAGTGGAAGCTCGCTACGCTTGCTTAAAAAGATTAGAATACGGAATAACATACATTTTTTAATGAAAAATATTGCATATTATTTACAGTTTTAACTTAACTTTAATTTGTTTTTCTAAAGTATTATAAATTCTTCTTTGGAGAACGAAAAAGTGGTATGAAGAGTCGTCAGAGTAAGGAACAACCCACTTTCAGGTTGCTTCATATTCATCCTATGACGTCTCATCCTCGGGACTTCTTTTCTTGTTTCATCCTATATCTATTTCTAACTCAATCTACGATAATATTGAGTTAGGAATAGAATATAGGATGAATTGGAAAAGTAAAAATCATAAAATTAATCGTCAGAGGATTTACCCCAATTTTTCACTTGGGTTGTTGAGTTTGTATAGGTCGCTTCGGTATGTAAGTTATTTGCAATTCACTTCACACCTTTCCTTCCTCTCATCTTTAATATAACCGTAAGTACACATTCTTGGCTTTACCCTATTTTTCCCTTCACTCTGAAATAAATGTAATTTAAAATATTTCCCTAAAACCACTGCGCTAGTTAAAACAATCTGTAAAAAAGACCCTGCATTATTATATATTATTATTTAAAAGACTTTATTCTCTTTAACAGACAATGAAATTTAATTAAAATTATGCCCATAATAATGATGTGATCTCTGGATCGATCTTTTAAACAAAAGTTAAAAAAACTGATGGGTAGAAGGACCCCACGGTCCAAGAGTCTCTACTCCAAAAGACTACATCTACATATTATGTAGCATACTTCCTAAATTATTTAGATTATAAATTTTTGTTTTGAAAACACCAAAAGTTTTTTTTATATCTGACAGTAGTTTATTACTATGTTAACTATTATATTCATTACATTACATTAATAACATTACTTGACCTCAAGATGATAACACCCGCGTAAATTGAACTGAATGGCTCCATTGTGATTTGTATACAAATTATGGCTGGTTCAACAATTCAGATATAATCTTGCGTTGATTTTTTTTGGTATTGATTTGTTCAATTATAGTTTTGGCGTTAGTACCTTGATAATGAATTAACAAATGTTCTATGTAATTAACAAAGGATTTTTGCAATATTAAAAAACAACTTATAATTATCACAGATGCCGATGTCATAAGTCATGCCACCATCAGGTGATGTAAGAAAAATCACATGCTTGGAGTAACAAAACAAAAAAAACTAAAGTTAACCATAAACAAAAAAGTTAACTATAACCATAGACGTTTAAAAATAAAGATATGTAGATAGAGGGAGAGAAGAACTTCCTCGACTGGAAATAAAAGAAGAACAGGAGAAGAATATGCCGGTTTCTTTTTATTTCAAGCAGATTTTAAATGTCAATCAAAGTTAAAGGATTAAAATAGAGGATTCTTATTAATTATTTCATCAAAAAGCACACTATTACGCTAGACAAAGAGTCTTAAAGCTCTTGACTCTACCAGATGATCTAAGGGATCAAAACAATACTGTATCTGTAGAAGAATTCCGTACAATTTTATGTGTCGTTCGCCGCATCAAACGAGCCGCGGCGTAATCGAGCGTGCGCCAAACATCTGCAAATCATTCAGCAATAAAACAACATCAATGGCGCCGACCGATACCTATTCATGAGATAGGGCTGTCACTTCTAAATCCGGAGAAAAAATATGAGGCTAGAAATATGAACCTTTATAAAATACATCATCTGTGAAAGGCAAATATCTAGAACCGTAAAATAAAATTGCCTGTTCGTTTAAAGATATACCTGGTTTTAATTTTTAATTTATCATCATCAATTACACCACCAGTCATCTGATCATCAAGCCCTTCCGGTACAATAGGGACCAAAACTGCTTGAGTTTCTTTCGGCAATTCTTCTCAGCAGTGGTTGTTCCGAAATGCTGGTAGTCTATAGCTTGAATGAGATTTAAATGTTTATTAATTGGTAACGTAAAAAAGTGCCTGTGAAGTTCTAATTTCTGAATAAATATTTTGATATTGACAGTAGTATTTTACATAACCTAAAATGTGCCCGTGTACATACTAAAATGACGAAGGTTACCCCTTGTGGTTTTGAAAATTGAACATAATATATTGAAAACTTGAGTATATTCATTTAAATATATATTATAGCGTCATATATCAATAAATTATACCTTTATAAGAAGGTTCATAACTCTGGTGAATAAGTAGATAGGTGTTTATATAATGATAAGCTTTCGTTTATCGATATAATTAAGCAAGCAGTTTCAAAGTAGCTTCGAAGCGAGATATGTCAAACAATCTTAAAGTTTATTTGGAGTTTCGAATAAGAAAACGATTATACGATTTTTTATTTAAAAAGTAGATTTTCATGAAATATTTCTACCATATAACATTTTGAATCAAAATTCATTCGTACATAATTTAATAATACAAAAAAAAGATGATGCGATGACATCAAAGAGATAACTACAATATATGATAAATAGTTTCACCGGAAAAAGGAGGCCTTTTGCCCAGCAGTGGGAGATTAAAGAGCTAAATAAAAACATAATTCACCTACTAAATATTGTCAACCCTACAAAAGTCAATACAGTGATGGTGTTTAATAGAACTTGATCCAAATCTTTTAATAGATACTTTGTAACTGCGTAGGTGTTCGCTTTCTTCAAGTCAATATTTTTTGATACTCTTTGAATGTTGAAAGCAGTTAGGAAAATATCAACATTAGGTTAGACTAATAAGGCAAAAATTTAGCATTTTGGAAATGTATAATTAATTAACAGAATTTATGATTGCAATATTTATAGAATGTTATTTGTTAGGATATTTTAATTAATATTTTAGACAAAGAAAATGTTTCGTATTACCACTGTACGAAGCATTTTCTTTCGTCGATTCGAGCAAGCAAGAGAATTCTTTGTTCAGCATAGTTTGGAAACACATAATGTGATTTTGTTCTAAGCTGGGCAACACCCATTAGATATACAGATGAACCACGGTCGATAGGTGGTTTGAAATCGAAATGTTACAATGATTAATAAAGATCATCCAAAACTCAGTTGAAAAAAGATAATTTTTCCATCGTAGCCGAGGATCAAACCCAGAACTTAGAACTAAGTACTAGGATTTACTCGCGATTTCGCTCGCGTCAAATTCAGTGGGAGGGAAGAAAGATTAAATAGTGGGTTATGTCACTTTCCAGCCTTTCAGTTCAGAGCAACGGATTAGTATGATGAAAAATCATACAAATCCGTTGCTCCGTTTTGACGTAAAATATGGACATATAAACAAACACATTTTCACATTTATAATATAAGTATCTAAGTATTGAATGTCGTCATATACATATTAGATAATGACAGTCTTAATGATAGAAACCTTAGAATAATAAAAAATTATCACACTAAAATAAAGGATCGAAACTATTCCTAAAACACGCGCATCAAAACGCTAAATTCTTAAAAAATAAAAATTTAGCTCCTATCTTATGAACACATTCTGTGGCCAAATCTTATCTCGGCAATTTAGTATGGACGGACATGCCATTCCAGAAAGTTTACCTACACAAGCCAAGCACCCGACAAAACTGTTTTATGTTCTTAGAGTTCATGTATATACACGAGTATTGTGTCTCACGAGTATAATAAAATCTCATGATGAGATTCTATATAATCTGGATGATATAAAATTGTTTTTGGGAACGTTATTCTGAAACTCTGCACTTGAGTATGTCAAATGTCAAGGAAAAATAAAACCATAAATTTAATATAAAAAATTTATCTTTCTTTGTATTAATATTATAAAGAGAGAAAGTTTGTAACTTTGATTGTTTGTAAGGGTCAATCTTCGGAAATACTGAACAAAAATTCTTCCGCAATCATTAAGCTACACTATGCGGCAATGCTATATTTATTTTAACGTCCAACGAAGTGAGCACGGTTCGGCTAGTCAGTAATAAAGTTGAAAATAAAAGACATGATTTTTCCTGACGTTCCCTGTAAAACACCCTATCTTTTAAAACAGACTGCATCAAAATCCGTTGTGTAATTTTAAAGACCTAATAAAACATAGGGACAGACAGCGTAAAGCGACTAAGTACTACTTTTACGTACGTATTTTATACGTACAGTGAAGTGACAAGTAAGCACCATAAATTAATAGAAAGGAAAATTCCGCAACTATATCGAAAATGATAGCAAATAAAGAGAGGATTGTTCACGTGATGATTATGTGATTTATCTCGGTTTAGGTATATACCTAAATCTCGACAACCTTCGTGGCGTAATTAATGTTTTATATTTCTGTCTCTTAATCAGGATGTCCCTGATTCGATCCCCCGTCAGGACAATACGGTTTAGTTGTATCCCATCTCTTCTCGAATTTAAGGCGGCTAACTCAATCCGTGTGATTCTTTCCAATTTATTTATTTATTCGGAATCGTTTGTGCTTTATTTTTTAATAACCATTGTTTAAGGGCCGTGTAATTTTAGAATAGCAGATGTATCCACTAAAAATAGTGTAATGCAGGTCATCGTCAATGTATGAACATTCTGACAAATAATTAGTGGTTTATTATGGATATCACAATAATTTAAATATACAAGAAAAGTAAAACTAACCAATGGAAATATTCTTTAAAAATACAGAATCTCATCTTCAAAAGAATGGAGAGCTCTGAAAAGTTTGTAAAAACAGAATTGACTATTATTTATCTGGGTCAAGGGGCCGATACCATAGAGAATATAGAAGCGGGTGTGACATCGCCAATCCTGATGGAAGATATTGTTGGCCACTGAATTGAGGTTAATAAAACCGAGTCGCCTTTGACGAAATTCCTTTGTTAAAAATATTTCTCCGATGTGACGTGAAAATATATCAATGAACGTTTACTGAGATTGTATTTTTGAGATTGGGTTTGTAAAGACATAATGCTGTCAAGCGTGTATCACATATATACATGAGATGCTCTAAACGCATATTATTGTTTATGTTAGAGGGAGGTAAACGAGGAGGCGGGTCATGTGATGTTAAGTGATCACCGCCGCCCATAGACAACTGCAACACCGGCGGTGTCACAGAAGCGTCGCCGGCTTTAAAAAAAACCGCCATCCCCAAATGGAGAGGACGGGAAAGTTGGGCCTCCGGCTCTCCCACTCACCGGACGGAGCATGGAGGCTGATAGCCGATTCAGGCGTCGGTCTTCTGTGGAAGTGTGGTACTTCCCCGGACGAGCCGGCCCATTCATGCTACAGGCTCAACACTATTAAAACTACATAACTTTGTAGGTACAAAACCATTAAATTGTTTATAATCACTTATTGTATATATTCTAAGTCTTTTTTAATCTCGACATTTGAATAAAAAAATATTTTAATACTGCGCCTGTCACGGTCGTCGTTCATGATTCTTCAAAAATCATAGCAAAATTTCAGGTATTTTTATAACAATAAACTGTAACTTATATTAAAGAACCCTTGTTAAATATTAAAGCAAAAGCTAGCAGTCCCAAAGATACATCAACGTCAACATAATTTATACGTATTTTCCAGATTGAGTTGAACAACAAAAGTAACAATAGATTACAGGACAATGTTTAAGCGAAGGTAAACATTATGTACATATTTCTCTGCATACGAGCGATAGATTAAGTTTTTTTTTACACATCTACAATGTGGCTCATTGCCAAAACCTATAAAGGGAATGACGCATCCATCGAAAGAAGCAAAGAAAAGGCTGATAACGCTGTAAGCGCGGTAGCGGTTGCTTAAGCGATTCGGAAAATTATACTATAATCTCTAGTAATTTCTAATTTGCCTCCAAATGTTATTCAATCTCAAAATATACACCAAAAATTCTATAATAATATTATTTTTTGCAGTTTTATCAGATGCTATATACAGTTTACTATGTATACTATCTGTTTATAGAAAACATAGAGGAGAAAATTATGAGGTGCATTTATATAGTACACAGAAGGCAGTACGATTATTAAAATAAATGTTTCTTTGCACATCAAGCAAACACCATTTGATATGGTTTTTAGATGTATCTAGGTCTTACTTAAAATCTAGTGTAGGATAATCATGAAATGACATATTTCGATATACTGACCATAGTATATTACGCGCAAACGAAGTCTTATGCATAAGTAAGCTAAGCCAGTATACCTCTAAGCAAGCAACCAATGATTAAAATGATCAAGTTTTATACGTGTACTAAAAGTTCAAATCTTGAAAAACGCAAACAAATCATCAGCAACGGTTTTGTAATCCCACGGGTGTTGCAGTTGTCTATGGGCGGCGGTGATCACTTAAAATCTCGTGACCCGCTTGCTCGTTTGCCTCCCTCCGACATAACAAAAATTAAGTAAAGGGGTATTTGCATATTCTCTGCTACAATAAGGCCGAAGCCTAAAACAAAGATTTTCTACACATTTCCTTTTGTTAGCAAATCGTAACTATCAGAAAGAAAAATATTTGGATCATTAAAATCGGGCGGCCATGAACCGATCTGGCCATTGATGTTTACGTCAGATATCTATCCAAATCTACCCAGATTTTTTACCAACAATATGATAATAGGTAATCTATGGGAGAAATGTTTTGAAATATTTTATGACATTTTATAGATTTATTGCTGATCTTTTCTACCTATTATACATATATGTAATTGAAAGCTAGTCTAATAATTTTTTTATCCAGTCTAGTGCTAAGTTAGTAAAGTCTAGTGCTAATAATTTTTTATCCCATAATTTCTAAGGGAACTGGTCCATCACAGTAAAATGAAACGACGATTGACTATTGACGATGAAACAACACGATCTAATATTAAATAAACCATTCATATCAAATTTATTTTAATAAAACTATATTTTTATATTATGGTAATTATTTCATGTTTTAAACTTAGTCATATAAATTTTTAATTATAATTCACAATATGTCTTCCTGTTTACTCTTTACAAGCATTCAATAACAAAAACATGGGAGAAAGAAGATAAGTAATTCTGCAAACAATGATCATATATTAAACTGTTGCCATTGAGAAGAGCGTATCTGTTGCGGCGTATAAGATGTCTGATAAGACAGTTCATGGTTCACTTCGCGTATTTATTCACAAACTATTAATAGTCTAGACATTATCGTTATATATTAATTGCGTCTAGACTGTTTAACTGTCTCTATAGTCCAGTAGTCAAGACTTGGGTTCTGGAAGCCGCGGGTTCTAATCACATGAGGAGCGAAAAATTCGTCTGGTGAGGATATTGAATTTTGAATGTTAAATGGTAGCTAACTACCTAACTTGTTAAATTATAAAAAAATATATTTTTTTTATACACTGATTTGAAGCCCAGGTATTTACAATAATAGTTACGCGCGGACATTTATAATTTTAATTATAATAAATAATAAGAAAACAAAATAACCTAATAATAAAGGCTTAATTTTAATTAAAATTGCAATTTTACGATAGAAGTCAATGCATAAGTCGAGACTAATTAGGCATCCTATCTTACATGACCTGTGTGATAATAACAGTAAGTGAGGTGGCGCATAAAAAGTTATAGGGTCAGACGGGGCAGTGTTTTTATTAGAAATCCCAGAATTTCGTCGGTTTAGCAGTTTACTGTTCAAAGAACTCAACAATATTCCAAAATTGGCGGGGGCTTTTTATAGGCTGGCAACGCTTCTGTAACCCTGCGGGTGTTGCAGTTTTCTATGGGCGGCGGTGATCACTTAACATCGCGTGACTCGCCTGCTCGTTTGCCTCCCTCTGACATAAAAAAAAAGCGGCGTGATGAACCATTATATTTTTTTTAATTGTATTTTTAATTCAGTTAAAAGGATCAACACTCAATATTTATATATACAAATAAGTCACTATATAATCACATCATATCAACGTGATAATGATATCCCTAACGGGGTAGACAGAGCCTAGACTCTTAAGAAATCAGCAGTATGGGTACACAGTCTTAAAAAACATTATATTTTATGGTTAGAAATACTTATAATTACATTATAATTGACGGATCTGGTACACAATTTGTCACTTATTTTCTTCCTCGTATAAATTAATTAGATTATCAAAGGTCCTTGGTTGTTCTTAGATCTCTGTCCTTGTTTCTGCAGTATATATTACAGCGAAGTAATAGGAAGTTTTGAGAGTTTGAGATAGAACTTTGACATATTTATTGGATGAGCATTTTCCCAGAAGACAGAAAGACGCGAAATTACTTCCTTATAACTAGCTGTCGGCGACCTTCGCTTGAATTTATTAATATATATTTTTTATATACAGACGCACAAATTACAAAAATTGAATTAGCTCCAAAATAAGTTTGAGACTAGAGCGTCGAACGGGATATTAACTCAGTGATACTCTATTTTATAATAAATACATATACAAATAAAAAAAGACCCAGACCAATCAGAAAGTAACTATTTTCGATCTTGACCTGGCTCAACTGCAGATCGAATTTGGACTCTCTTAGTTCAGAGGCAAGGACTTTATCACTGCGCCTACGAGGTCTTCATTAATTATTACAGTTAGTTTCAATTATAGAATATTTTTTTAGAAAAAATTATATCCTCTATGTCAGACAGTAACAAACACATTGTCAGACATTCACGGACAGGGGTTGACTTTGAAAAACTTAGGTATGACCCAGTCTATAGAACTGGTACGACTATTTTCACTACAGATTTCATTATAACGATGCAGAAACTTACTCTTCAAAAAGCCAGACAGAAAGCCTTTTTTGCATTAATTACAATAATATGGAAGTTTGTACTAATTTACGTTACTTCCATGATGCTCTGGGAGCATAAGAAAAATACAGAATATTTAAACTAGTTTCCGCGCTGTTTGTAAAAGTCAGTCAAGAGAAAGGACTTCAAACAAGGATTCTTCTCATAGCCAATTGGCTAGCTAAATCTGAATCCATCCACATATAAGGCCACCATTAGGCTAAGCGTGGCCTACAAATCACACGTCTCTTGGCCCTGTCTACCCTTTACATAAATAAAAACGTGATACTGTGGTAATTTCTGTTGTATTTTATTACAGATCAATTAAAATACACAAGAGTATACTCTTCTTCCGAGAACATCGACATGGTATCATTATTTGTATGTCATTAAAAGTTTCATAATTATTTTCAGGTGTTTGGTCGTCGTTCATTAACGTAATTAACGTTTGTGTACAAAGGATTTTTTTATATGAGTAATTTAGGCAAATTATTATAAATATTTTAACGAGACTTCTTCAATAATTTTCTTTTGTGAAAATTACGCATTTTAATGAAGAAACCGAATCGTAGGGTTGCCGTTTTCTGTGAATTGTTGTTTATGAAATTTGGTTTTGTAAACCTACATAGCATAATAATTAAAAGGCCTGTTCTGCTTCTACTCATAGAATTGGATCCCTGGTAAGGAAAAATGGAAAATGATATTTTCTTATGGTTTTTTACCTTGTTTGTGTTATTTGTTAGATAAATTTGCCCTTATAACGGGATACTAACAATCTCGTTATAAGGGCAAACTTATCTAACATAGGGATAACTCAATTTATCTATATAATATACTAACTTTTTCCGCGGCTGGGCTCGCGTCCTATAATTCCCGATCAAACTATTTTTTTTAAGTAAGAGGGAGGCAAACGAGCAGGTGGGTCACGTGATGTTAAGTGATCACCGCCGCCCATAGACAACTGCAACACCCGCGGGTTCACAGAAGAGTGGGTCTACGCCCTCCCCAAACGGGGAGGGCGAGGAAGTTGGGCCTTCGGCTCTCCCACTCATCGGACGGAGCATGGCAGTTGATAGCCGCCATTCAGGCGTCGGTTTTCTGTGGAAGTGTGGTACAGCTCCGGAAGAGCCGGCCCATTAATGCTGCAGGCTAAAAAGCATGCAGCAGGCTCATACCAATAAGAACTGGAATTTTGCATAATCCCATCTAGGCAAACGCCTAGGTACGTCCTAAAAGAAACTTAAGACAATGAATGCAAAATTTAAGGCCCCTAGCACTTGTAGTTTCTGATATCTCATGATGAGTGAGTGTTTTCTTACTTTATACATACATATATGTATTTTTAGGAGATTTATGTTTTCAAAGACTTCTACTGTGAAATTATGGGATTTAGCGTTACACGCTAGAAGCATACAGACAAACAAAAAGTTCTCAACAAACTTGCTCCCTAAAACTACTACTCGTATTATTTCTCTTTACTTTTATAAACAGACAAATATACACAGTTTTAATTTGTATAGATATTATTGGTTAACAATGAACTTGATTCAGTTTTGCTACATGTATTAAATAGTGGCTATTCGCTAGTGGAGCAATTAATTTCGCTCATACAAACCCATAATAGTATACTCAGAATTACCGAACGTGGATTTCGTTGAATAGAGCTAATAATGTCCCAGTAGTTAAGGGTAGTGCACAACGGAAAAATAATCACATATTTTTAAGAGTTCAAAAGGGTAAAATGGTACCTTATTAAGACTTCGCTATCCGTTCGTATATCGTATGTCTGTCTGCCACCGGACTGTATCTCATTAAATGTACTAGAAAGCTAGACATTGAAATTATTAAAATGTTGTTTTTCCATAACGAATACTAAAAACAGAATAAAATATATGTATTTCCAATAAAACAAATGTGATTTTTGCCATTTTGTTTAGTATGCAGCCCTTCGTTTCACTTTGATTCGCACTTGGCCGATTATATACAAAATGAAAGTGATTGCTTATTAATGATATATGTATATAAAGTTATATAGCTTTAACCTGCGGCTTCACTCGCGTCAAATTCGGGGGCTCACCCCCGAGAATAGAAGGAAACAAAAAGTAGCATAAGTATGTCACTCTCCAGCCCTTTATCTGTCCGTTCGTGTCGGTCCGTTTTGACGATTATGAAAGACGGGACAACAAATACACTTTCCCATTTGTAATATTAGTATAATATAGCACGGATTATATGTAAGAAGTGTTTAAGTCTTTCAAAAGTAACACACGTACTCACATTTAACAGAAAAAGGAAACGAAAAGGGTGTCTGAACAGTTTTTAAACTCCGAGTACTGCACCTGAGAACTCCAGGAAAGAAAAACCAAGGAAAAGAATAATTCCCGCAGACAGCGGTCTGAAACTTGTCAACAAGTTCCGTTCGTTCAGGAATTTATTTAGCCACAATTTTATTTCGCTTGTAAAATGTTCGACTTTAATAATGTTTTTTATTTT